>JAQZBX010015864.1:0-37077 GCA_029593785.1 Cabassous unicinctus
GAGAGAGAGAGAGAGAGAGAGAGAGAGAGAGAGAGATGGAGGCCAGCACGCTGCCGTCTGCGGGCGGCGGGGCGCGTCAGGCCGGGCCGGGGAGACCCTGCGGGGCTGCAGCTCGGCGCGGGCGCGGCTCCCCGGGTCTGGCGCCTGGGTCCACGCGGCCGGCGCGTCGTCGTGGGCGGTGCGGTGGGCGGGGGCGGCGGCGCAGGCCAGAGCCGCGGGCGGAGGAGGGCGGCAGGGCGGCTGCGGTTCCACCCGAGAGACGCGGCGGCCGCAGGAGCAGGTGAGGCCGGCGGGTCCCGCCACGCGGCTTGGGCATCCCGGGGGCGGAGGGTGCGCCCCCGAGGCTCGCGGCGGGTCTCGGCGCCTGCGGTCGGCGGCGGGATTCCCGGGCATCCCGGGCAGCTGGGGGCGCGCTGCCAGCCGGGGGCCGCCTGGGGAGGGACCCCGGCCGGGGTTCAGAGGGCTCGGGGCCCTCTCGCGGGCTCTCCTGCTCCCGCCGCCTCAGGTTCCCCTCTGAGACGTAGGGGGCACGCCCCTCACCCTGCGAGGTGCGCCTCCAGGAGGTAAAGGGTGTGTGGAGTGTCCGGCGCCTGGTGGGAATTGGGAGATAGCAGCTGTTTGCGCTTTTAAAATGTCAGGAACTGCAAACGTCCTTCCCTGTTGGTCCCTCACTGGGAGATGACTATTATTTGTATTATTTATTAGTTTTCCCCTGAGGGATGGGAAGTCTGCAGCGGCGTCCTGGGGTGTGTGTGGGGGTGCAGGTGGTTTCCGTAGGGTCTTGAGGTCTGCCTGGCAGAGCTAAATCCCCACATACGGTTTTACAGACCTTGCACAATCATCATCCAAACCCCTGTGGAATTGCCACCCCCTGGGGTTGGGTCCGGGGGTCCTGAGGTCCCCTGGTCCTCACTGGGCATCTCCGAGGAATGCGGTTTCCTGGAAGGAAGCAGGGTGGCGTCTCAAGGGGGGACCCGGTGCAGTCACTGCCTTCCTATCCCCCGTCCCTGGGGAGCTGCTCTCCTGCTCTAACATGGCTCCAAATTGCTCTGGGAAAGAGGCAACTCTCTTCTAAGAGTGCCGTAACATTAGGGACCCCAGACCCAAGGTCTGCTTGGGAGGGACGGCTGGAGAGGCTGGGCAGGGAGTTGGGGACTCTGAGCCAGTGCGCCGGGGCTAAAGGCCAAAGTCCGCTCTGCTGTCCGGGGGCCTTCTGGGCGCCTCTTTACACTCGGTGGGGCCACATCTTGGCCCCCCACCTGAACCATACCCAGATGCTCACCTGGGCCCTGGGCTACATCCGGGCTTTGCCAGGGGACCTCGATGTCCATCAGCAGCCCTGCCTCTGCCACCGGCTGAACCTCCATCCGCTTGCCTCCTCCTTCGGCATGAGCCCTGCTTCCCGTTCCTCCTTTTCAAAATCCCTCTGTATCTGAAAGGGCCTGCGCCAGGGGGTGCAGAGTCAGACCGAAGAGCGTCCAGTTCCGGCTCTGTCACTCAACTACCTGCAGGACCTTGGGCAGCCCCTTCCTCTAACTGGGCTTCGGTGCCCTCCTCTTCAAAATGGTACCCAATATGAACTTGAAGCATGTGAACTTGCCATTTTTACAGGTCAAAACTGGTCAAACACTGGCAATTTCATAGGGCACAGCCTAATAATGGCTTCCTTGCAGGGCTGAGGTGTGGCTTCCACGAGCAAGGGGATGTCGGGTGTCCAGCGCTTACCCAGGGCTTGGCATCCTTCTGCCCTCTGTCTCCCAGGAAAGTATGCGCCATCCAGGGTGAGGCAGCCCTGCCTCCTCCCCTCTTCTCCAAAACTGAGCTCCCCCTCCCCTCTCCTGCTGGCCCCTGCCAAAGCCCCATCCCTGGTCCTCTGGCTACAGCATCCCTCAGTGACCCCTTCCCAGGTGGCCGCCTTCTCAGACTGCGTGGGGGCATCTCTTGGGCACAGCCAAACTCCACAGAGCTCTCGCCATGCTCGTGCTAGCCTGGCTCCTGGGGGGCTTCACCTTCCGACAGGGTGGTGTGG
Source organism: Cabassous unicinctus (assembly GCA_029593785.1). NCBI lineage: Eukaryota > Metazoa > Chordata > Mammalia > Cingulata > Chlamyphoridae > Cabassous > Cabassous unicinctus. Next base: position 2,030 of record JAQZBX010015864.1, read on the forward strand.
GTGAGGGGCAGCATGAGTGAAGAGTATCCCCTCTGGGAGCCTTGGAGCAGGCCGAGAGGGCGGTGGCGTGGGGCTGGCCCTCCTGTCGGGGTGCTGATGGGTCCCTGTCCCTGTGCCCTTCCTCGGGGCTGCCCAAGAGGTTTCGGGGTCAGAGTTTGACTGGGTGGACTCCAAGGCGGGCTCCTCATGGGGGGGAGCAAGGTCCCCTAGGGTGGGCTCAGCGGCAGTGGGATCAGTGGGCAGAAATCACCTACTTTGACAAGCACCTACTACGTGCCAGGTTGGTCCTGGCACAAAACTGAGGCTCTGCCTCCCAAGACGTAGCAAAGAAACCTCCCCGCACAGGCCCTGGCATGCAGTAGGTGCTTGCCAAATACAAGTTTCCTTGGTCAAGTTACGTGTGTCTGCCCAAGGGACCAGCATGGGAGCCTGGACCTGCCCATCCTCCCTCTCAGATCCCCTCAGTTCCAACTCCTTGTGGTAAACAACGGAAGCTGGGTTCTGCCTGGGGAGGGAGCCAGCCCACCTTGCGAAATAGATATCAGCCCCTTCCCCGCTTTGGGCAGCCGGGAAACTGAGGTCCAGAAATAGCCAGTGACTCTGCTAATGCCACCCCCCTGATGCGTGGCAGAGCCGGGGCTTTGACCCAGGACAAGCACTTGCTCTGCCGGCTCCCTCATGTGCTGCTGTCCCAGAAACCCAGGGTGGCTCTATCTGCCTGACAAGGGTCCCTTCTTGACCCCAGTGACCCTCTGATGGCCTGAGAGCCAGGCTCGGGGCCTACTCTTGGGTGGAAAGCACCCCTAGAGCAAGGGGACCCCCTACCTGCCCCCACGTGGCCTGCCGGCCAGCCCTAACCCAAAACTCTTGAGTCCTGGTTGGAGGAGCCATGACTGGTCATGAGTGAGTCTTCCTCAGGCCCCAGGGTCTCCTTCCTCACCTTGTTCTGTTGAGGAGCAGCCTCCCAGGGCTTCCCTGTCCCTCCCCTGGGGCTTCCACCTCCACAGGCACCTTCTGCAAAAGGTCTCCAGACCTGCAGCCCAGGATTTGGATTACTGCCACCTTGCCACTGGAGCTTGCTTCTGGAAGCCCCCAGCCCCTGTCACAGAGGGACTTTCTGGGCCGAGGGTTGCAGAGCCCCTCCCGGGTAGCCTCTCCTGGCCTCGGCAGTTCTGGAGGAAATGCAGGCCAGTTCGTGGTTCTGCCGCTTTCCTGGTCCCCAGTGTTCTCCCCAGCCCTTCCCTCCTCGACCCTGTTCCTGCAGCTGCTGAAAAGTTCTGATTTGGGATCAGGCATATGTGGGATGGTCAGCGAGGTTGGCGTGGGGTGCCCGGCCACGTGTGACCATCCCCTCTGTGCAGCCACCCATCCGTTCTCTGAGAAGGAGCCGTTCTCCCAGCTCCTGGCTAGGTCCTCTTCCCCAGTCCATTCTCTACTCCAGGTGATCTTTCTGGAAACGCTGGAGCCTCTCAGTGGCTCACCCATCCTCCCTGGCCCGCTGCATCCTGCCCTTGCCCACCTCTCGGGCCTCGTCTTCGCCACTCCCTCCCACTCAGCCTGGGCTCCAGTTATCCTGACGTGCGCTGTTCCCTGACGAGGCGCTGCCCTTTGCCGCCTCCCAGCTTTGCACATGCTCTCCCTGGCCCCTTGGATTCCCTCCTCCACCTTCTCCATCTGGCAGACTCCTCCTCACCCTGAGACCCCCGGACCAACGCCACCTCTCCCCTGACCACCCAGTCTAGGCAGTCATCCTCCTCTCCTCTCCCCACGCCTTCCCTTCATACAGGTTTCGGCAAGGGCAGAAGCATGGCCTTGAGGTCTGCCTGCCTCCCTGGGGGCGAGCCTGGTCCCGGCGGGCCACGGCTGGACTGCTCTCCTTCGCAGCTCTTGTCTCAGGCATGGGGCTTGACACGAGTTTGTTGTGTGAATGAGTGAATGAAGCAGTTAGGATTTTCTGGAGCGCTCCCTGTCGGTAATGCCATCCCCATCATGCGGAGTTTCCTTGGGCCAGTTTGCAATCTCTGCTCCGTGCTGTTGACCTGCCCCCAGCTCAGGGCCGACGACAGCCTTGGATTTCTGTCCCACTTGCTGCTTCTGAGCAGAGTGCAGTTGCCTCCGTTTTGTGCAGCTGTGGCTCGTTCTTGACTCAACTACTGGACCTTACATCCAGCCCTATTGTGTTTCCTTTGGCCATGTTCAACCCCAAATGGTCCTTTTTTCGCTGAAGATGGTCATGCCAGAAGAACCTCCTGCCTTTGATATCCAGTGGCCAAAATAACCAGACTGTAAACTGTCAGCTGAATTCACAGCTTGATCTTGTAAATGGCCAAGTGAGCTATATCTTCATAAGTCAGATCAAATGCACAAATGACAATAGATTTGACCAATCGCTCATTAATTTTGGTTGTAATATGTGGAAATGGTCTCTAATTTAGCCCTTGAGTGAGAAGAAGATATATCTGTTTAAAAATAGGCAGATCTTTATATGGGACTTAAGAATGTCCCAAATAGGGTATTCCTTTAGGAACAGTGTTTCTCAAAATGGGACCCAAGGACCACACGGATCAGAAGCACTTGCTCAGTACAGATTCCTGGGACCCATCCTCAACTCACCTGCCTCTCTTGGTGAGGGGCTCTGGAATCTGCACTTTCAACAAGCTCCCGCGAGTTGCAATCCTTATGGGATGAGTGGCAAATGGAGAACTTAGGAGGAAGGTATCATGATGACGCTGTAATGACATGGTGGTTGTCCACGTCAACCTATCTGTTATCTGGAGGTCACCTTTGGATTCCCAATTCCACTTTGGCTGTGGCAGAAGGTCGGTTGTGCTGAGGAGGCCCAGAGGGAAAGGAGCGGCCTGGGCGAAGTTCATGAAACAGCCTGGGGTGCTTCTGAATGGCAAAGCTCTTCTCATGGGACTTGAGTGCAGGCGTGAAGCAGGACCACATTGCAAGGGGTGGGCGTCGTGGTGGCCTCAGCCAGGTGTGTGTGCATGTGATCGGCAGGACAGAACTGATGTGCCGAGGGGCCCTTTGCCACATGACTCCCGAGAACAAGGCTGGCAGGGCAGGTCGTGGCTGAGACCAGGAGGATGTTGAGGCCTGGAGTTTGGGCTTGAGAGGCCGTGGAGGAACGCAAGCAGTCATTGGACACAGCAGAATTTCTACTGTCATCTCCATTTGGACGCACTGTGACACAGAGATTTCTAGTCCACATACAACCCCCTAACTTCTTTACCCTCAAAACACCCTTGAATCCTGAGGTCAGAGGGGGTGAGTTTTGGCATCAGGTGGACCTGGGTTTTATCTGGGCCTCATTTCTTACTAGCCTTGAGGACAAGTTGCGTTCCATCCCTGAATCTTAGATTCTTCATCTCTACAAGGGCTTAATATTACCTACCTCTCAGAATAAATTAGCTAATATATGCAAAGCAGCCAGTGCAGTCCCCAGCACCTAGTAAGTGTGCATTACGGGGTAGCCCTTGTTAGGTGCCTGACCTTGAGCCTTAGCTGACAGGTCCTCCAGGAGCCACAAGCCTCTACCTGGTTCCAGGTCCACCCTGGATTCCACATGGGAGGACCCCTGAGTAATACTTGTCTGTCTGTCTTGCAGGTGTCTCTCCAGAATCTGTCCCCTTAGTTCAGGAGCTCCTGGAATCTTCTCATGTCCACCATGAACGCATCTAATTTCCTGGCCGCCCTGCAGGGTCAGAACAGGAGCAAGCCGCAGGGTTTCCCCTACAACTTCTCCGACCACTGCCAGGGTTCTGTGGACCCGATGGTCTTCATCGTTGCCTCCTACAGCGTTGAGACTGTCGTGGGCATCCTGGGCAACCTCTGTCTGATGTGTGTGACCATGAGGCAGAAGGAGAAGACCAATGTGACCAACCTACTCATCGCCAACCTGGCCTTCTCCGACCTCCTCATGTGCCTTGTCTGCCAGCCGCTCACCGCCATCTACACCATCATGGACTACTGGGTCTTTGGTGAGGCCCTTTGCAAGATGTCGGCCTTCATCCAGTGTATGTCGGTGACAGTCTCCATCCTCTCACTTGTCCTCGTGGCTCTGGAGAGGCATCAGCTCATCATCAACCCAACAGGCTGGAAGCCCAGTGTCTCCCAGGCCTACCTGGGGATTGTGGTTATCTGGCTCATCGCTGGCTTCCTCTCCCTGCCCTTCCTGGCCAATAGCATCCTGGAGAATGTCTTTCACAGGAACCACTCCAAGGCGCTGGAGTTTCTGGCAGATAAGGTGGTCTGTACCGAGGCATGGCCCCTGGACCACCACCGCACCATCTACACCACTGCCCTGTTCCTCTTCCAGTACTGCATCCCACTGGCCTTCATTCTGATCTGCTATGTGCGTATCTACCAGCGCTTGCGGAGGCGGAGGCACGTGTTCCGCCGGGGCACCTGCAGCTCCCGAGCCCGGCAGACAAAGCGCGTCAACGGGGTGCTCGTGGCGATGGTGGCCGCCTTCGCTGTGCTCTGGCTGCCCCTGCATGTGTTCAACAGCCTGGAGGACTGGTACCACGAGGCCATCCCCATCTGCCATGGTAACCTCATCTTCTTGGTGTGCCACCTGCTTGCCATGGCCTCCACCTGCATCAACCCCTTCATCTACGGCTTTCTCAACACCAACTTCAAGAAGGAGGTCAAGGCCCTGGTGCTGACCTGCCAGCAGAGTGCTCCCGTGGAGGAGTATGAGCACCTGCCTCTGTCCACGGTGCACACGGAAGTCTCCAAAGGTTCTCTGAGGATGAGTGGCGCATCCAACCCCATTTAGTCAGGTCTGGGGCTTCTCCCTGCCACAGCCACTGCCTGGCTCTTTCATTTAGCTAAGTGGGCATGCTTCAAACTGTGGCACCCCAACTTTTTTGGCTTTCCAGGGCCCAGGTAGGCTGGCAAGAGCCCAAATTTGCAGCCTGGCATTCAGATGGTGCAGCCATCTGTTCCTGTAGTCATTCTGAGTCCAGATTCAACAGGTCCCAGTGTACCTTGCTGCTTGAGTGGATGCCAGAGCCAGAGATGGGCTGCTTGTACCAGGCAGGGTTCATTTTGGTAGGTCAGCAATAGATGCTAAGCCTGGGAAGCCAGGGGTTTAGCCTCTACCAGGGAGACCACAAGGCCACCTTGGGGTGAGGGAAGGAGCACTTGCAGTCAGAACTCTGGACTCTGGTCAACCATAACCTCTGTGAGGCTCAGTTCCTCCACGGTAAAATTGGGAAACTCTTCCTTCTTCCTAGGGCTGCTGCAAGGTTTAGAGATGAAGTTTGTGGATGGGCTTTGTAAGGGGTAACAAATTCTATGGATGCAAGACAGTGGGATTCCTGTTTTATCACTAGCACATCCAGCTGAAGAGCAGGATGGATCCTTACTCCCCTCTGCAGCTTGAGAGAACCAGCTTGAGCTGCTGGAACTCCATCCTTTCTGTCTGTCACTGCACCCACCACCTTGTTTTGTAATAAGCCTACAAGTGTCCCTCCTTGATGAGATGGTGCGCTTCATGGGGGTGACAACTGTATTGTCACCTAGTTTGTATCCTTCATTCTTAGCTCAGCGAGAGAGCTGAAGGAGAGTTGGCCATGGAGAGCTGATGGTCAAGGTGCCACTGCTGAGTCTTTGGCCAAGGACAGGTGTGCTGTGGTCCAGCTGTGGGAGGGCTCAGCTGTTGCACCCATGTGCTCTCACCTGCCCTTCCTTGTCTCCCATGACCTCCTCAGCGTCAACCCCCACAGAGGCCTGCAGTTCTCAAGCCCATGACTCCAGCCTCCTTCATCCTATTCTCTGATTACTGAGTGAACTTGCCCCAGGAGATGAGCCACAGTTCTTCCAAAGCCTCCCTGAGACTTTGGGCATCCCAGGGGCCTTCAGTAGCAGTAGGGTAGGGGTTCCTTGAAGTCTGGCTCAAAGGGGTACTGGGTAAAAGGAGCAGGGGTTCCCCTTCCTCCAGCTGACCAGAGAAAATGGAGAAAGGGCTCCAGTGAGTACCATGGCCCAGTCACTGCTTCTGGCTGCTGAACCAGATTCAATGCTTCATCTCTGTGTGGGCCAGGCAGTCTTTCTTTGCAAGGAAAGAAATGTCAAGATTGCTCCTGGGCCACCTGGGATGGAACTCTGTACCTGGCTCGGCTGCTCAGACCCACCCTTCAGCATGGTGGACATGGCTGAACCCCCACGGTCTCCCAGGACAGGTGTTCAGGGCCCAGAGGCTGTGAGAGGCCTCTGTGGGCCCCCGGGAACTGGCTCTACATAGGAGATCTGGCAAAGGATCAGGCAGTGGGGGATTGAGCAGTCATATTGGACCATATTTCTCACCCTGGGACCCTGACTTAGAGGCTGTGCAGCCAGCACCTAAGACCACAGCTCTTTGAGTCACCAGCTCCCTTTCTGGAGCTTTTTGTCTTGTTCCAGCTTGTGGTCACCTCTCCATTTCTCTTCCTTTGTTCAATCTTGTCCTGGTTTTTGGACAGATTTGTTGAACCACTCTCTTGGACCCCACTTGCACTTGTCCTCTGATGCTATCTGCTGCTGGTTGCTCCAGGTAGCCAGCTGCCCAGGAAAGTCCAGCCCTGGGGACCCATCCCAGAAAAGTGTCATTGACAAAGTTCCCCCAATGACTTTGGGGCCTCAGGCCCCTCTGGATCCTGTGCAATTGCCTGGAGTTTGCTTCTCACCAGCAATCTGGAAGGTGCTGAGATGCGGAGGACAAGAATGCTTGAGGGTGACCTTCTGGTGAAGGCGTCGACATTGGAACTGAGAGGTGGCTGGAAGCCCCACTGAACATCTTCTGTGCTCCCCTGAGCTGGCTTAGGTTGACGTATCCTGGCTGGATGGCTGTGCCAGCACCCTAGGAACTTGCCACATGAAGTGTGACCAGAAGACAAGCAGCTTCAGCGTCACCTGGGAGCTTGTGAGAGCTGTGGCATCTCTATCCACCCCAGACCTGTTGACTCCGAATCCTTATCAACATCTCCAGATTAATTGTGTGCATGGGAAAGTTTGAGAAGCTCTGCTCTAGGAAACCAATTTCCTGGAGCTCGAGTCACACACGGTGAGTGGTTGTAGCACTCACACGGGGACCCAGAGTAGAGCTTCAGAATCCTAGTTCTGCAGACATTCTGTCCAACTGCTATTGAGGGAAGGGTGGATTCGGTTTTGGTGGTTCATGTCTCATCTCTGGCCACATGCAAACATTTCTCATGAAACCTATTCATTTCTTTAATAAATATTTGCCAAATGAATATTTTTCAGAGTCACATTTATGGCGAACATGCCTCTTTTTTTCTGCATCTTTCACTTGAAGCCATCTCATTGATGATTGTCTGTCTTGCTGGATACCATTTTTGGCAGCTGCTTAAGGGTTTAGAGAATGTACCAGTGAAAGCCCATCCCTCTGGAAAAGTCTCTCTCTCTTTAGCTCCCAGAGGCCTTCTCTTGTTCAGTAAATGGACTCTCTGCCCAACTATAGCAGAGGACATGAACTTTGGGATTTCTCCAAAAAAGACTGACTTGGTACCCTCAGAGGGTGCAAAGTCTCATCAAAGCCTGGCAGTGAGCACTGAAACCCTGACTAACTTTGAGAAATGAAGTTGACTTGTTTTTCCATGATAAAAATGATCGTATTCATCCTTGAAAATATGCAAAATATACCTAAATAAAATGACAAAAGGAAATCACAAGTAGCTCCACCCCCCAAAGATAATCACTGTTTACCTTTTGGGGAGTTTTTTTCTTTAGTTTTTCTGTGCAGAGTGTTAGATTTAAAAAAAAAAACATGGTTGAGAGGATACTCTCTTTGTGTGTATATTTATGGTAATGTTCAGGGATATATTTGGTATCTTGCTTTTTCCCTTAGCTTTGTAAGAATTTTTATTCATGCATTCATCAACAAATATGTCAGGCATCATGGTAGGTGCTGGGGATATAGTGGTAAATAAAATAGACATTGACCCTCTTCTCATGGGATTTATAGTCCACTGACAAGCTATATCCTGGATCCTTAACCACTATCTAATGTGGCATATTTAGATGTTCTAGACCTATTGCATAAAGTTCTATGATGAACATCTATGCAGAGAACTTTTTCTGTATTTGGGATTATTTACTTAGGAGAGAATTCCAAAAGTGGAATGAAGATATTTTTCAAGTCTGCTCAATTGATTTCCCAGGAGGCTGGAACGGTTTGCACTCCTGAATAGGCTTATGAGAGCACCTGTCCCATTGTCCCCTGGCCACTGGTGAGGCACCAGCGTGAACAGGAAGCCCTCACTGTCACCAGGTCCTGACGCCTCTCGTCTGCTCAAGAACATCAGACAGCAGCATCAATCTCCTTTGTTCCCCTTTATGCAAAACTTGTTGAAAGTCCTGTCTGATCGTGATGCCTCTGCTTCCTTTTCCATACTCTTTAGATGTGCTCTTGCCCAGGCTACCAGTGACCGCCATGTTGCCACATCCCAAGGCCAATTCTCAGTCTCATTGCATGCGATCCATCAGCAGCATTTGGCACGGTTGGCCCCTCCCTTCTTCTTGAGCCATGTTCTGCCAGTGGCTTTTTCAGGACCATCCTCGAGGTTCTTCCCCTGCCCACCCCCCAGGTGCTCCTTCTAAGTTTCCTCCTCTAGGCTCTCCTCATTGCCCTGGTCTTGGAACATTGGAGTCCCCAGGCAGCCAGGGAGCCCATCTACTCTCATTCCCCAGGTGAGCTCATCCAGTCTTGTGGCTTTAAACACCACTGATATTTGGATGCTCCAAATGGGATTCTCTGGCCTGGACTTCTCCTTGAGCTGTACATGTGTATATCCAATCACTGGTTTGCATTTACTTGGACATCCAATTGGCATCTCAAACTTGGCATGTTCTTAACCAAGTTCCTGATTCTCCTCCCCCACCTCCTTCTTCCTCAGTCTCCCCCTTTCAGCCTATGACAACTCCCTCTTTTCATTTGCTTAGACCACAGTCTTTCGGATCAACCTTATGTCTGCATCACACATCCAATCTAGCTGTGAGTCCTGTCAATTCTACCTTCACAATCTACTCAGAACGACCATTTCTTGCCACCTCCAGCACTGCCACCTGGTCCAATCCACCGCCATCTCTCCCAAGATCATTCCAGTGGCCTCCTCTCTGATCTCCCCAATTCTGGCCTTGCTCCTCTTCAACCTATTTTTCAAGCAACAGCCAGAGGGACCCTTTGGAATGTGAGTCAGATCCTGCCATATTTCCACTCAAAACTCTCTGATGACTATCCATCAAGCTCAGAGCAAAATTCACACACAGTCTTTGGCCTGCATGAGCTGACATCGCCCCTCTGACCTCTCTTCCTACCACTCTTCCCCTCACCCACTCCTCTACAGCAGTGCCGGCTTCTCTGCTGTCTCTTGAACACTCTGAGATTGCTATTAATGTGGCCCTTTGTACTTCCTATTCTTGCTGCTTGGACGGCTTCCCCCTGATATCAACATTCTGGCTCCCTTGTTTCCTCCACCTTGAATGAACCTTTATGAGAAGATTACATCCTCAACCGCCCTGTAAAAACACTCCCCTCATGCTCCGTTCCCTTCCTTGACTTACTTTTGCTATAGGACTTTGTAGGTTTTTTTTTTCCTGGATTCCACAACTGATGTGTGACCTTGAGCAGCTGGTTCCCTTTTCATCTTGGTTCTGGTTCCTCACTTGTAATGACTGATTGCCATTTATTTAGCATCCCAAAAACTATGCTAGGCATTTTATATACATTACTTCCCCTTAACTCTGAGATTAGGTGGATAAAGAAACAGGAGTAAGAAGTAAATAATTTTGTCCGAGTTTGCAAAAGGAGCCTAATTTGAAACCCAGTCTGCTAGATTCCAAAGCTCATGAACTGGACTGTTATAGCATGAAAGAAGGTTGACCAGATGACTCAAAGTTGTCTCCCCAGGTTTTCACTAGAGAATTTGAATTTTATGGGCAGTGGAGAGGCAACGAAAGATTTTAAGCAGGGAAATGTTATGGTTAGGTTGCATTTGGAACAGTGTGGCTGAATTGGCCTAGGCCCAGAAAGCCTAAGCTGAGTCAGAGGCTTTTGAGTTTTCCTTTTATTGGGGAGTGCAGTCCTGGGGAACAGGAGTGAGAGACATGGAAGATGAGACAGGAAAGAGTGGAGAGTAAGTTCCTGGCTGTGTGATAGAGCTGGCTGCTTCTAGAGGCAGCGGATTGCTCAGTCTCTTGGAACTGGCCCCTGAGAGAGTTGTATACTGTCTCAGGACAGTTGGTCTGGAGGGAGAAAGAAGAAAGAATTTATTCTTTGGCTCCTGTAATCTCTTGGTCAAAGTTCACCCCACATTTGTGGGTTGTGTGTTCCCAGACACTGAATGAGGCTGTGGTATTGCATACCTTGATGTCAACAGAACAGCTCCAGGGCGGGAGGTGAGACCCCTGTGTGGGCATGAGGGTCATACCTGCGTGAAGTTGGCTGGAGCCCTGCAGAGCTGGAAGCTGCAGTGGCTGCCGGGAAAGGGCAGGAGGGACGAGAGGACCTGAACAGGTAGGGCAGAGAGGGGCCTGGTGTGGGGTCAGAGTGCCACTAGGAGATGGGAGGGGAGATCAGGGGCAGGGATACCATTCGGTGTGAGATACCTTGTTGGTCATGCCTCTTAGTTGCTGGTGACTGGCCGCAACTCAAACTGGTTATGATGAAAGAGGGTGTATTAGTCAGGGTTCTCTCAGGAAACAGAATCAACAGGAGATATCTGTCAATAATATGAGATTTTAAAAGAGTCTCTCACGCAACCGTGGGGATGCACAAGTCCAGGTTCCGCAGGCAGGCTGCAAACCAGGGGCTCCAATGAAAGTCCGATGAAAGGTCCTTGATGAGTTTCTGGGAGAATTTGGCTGTCCAACGACGAGCTGGGAAATTCTCTCTGAATGTTGAAATCACTCCCCCTTTTAAGGCATTCAACTGATTGGATAAAAGCATCACCCACTGATGATGCAATTTTCCTGATTGATGCAGATGTAATCAGCCATCTACGCAGTAAACTCACTGGTGATCGAAGTCCATAAATGCTCTTGTATTACAATTAACCCAGTGCTTGCTGGACCCAACACCTGGACACAATTATTTGGCCGAGTTGATACATTAGCCTAACCATTACAGAGGGGATTTATTGACACGTATACTGGGGCTGTCTAGGGGAGTTCTTTGACTTTAAGCTGGATCCGGGGATTAAAACGATGTCATCACAGCTCTTCTCTCCCACTCTTCCTACTTCTCTCTAATCGCTTGATTCTGCTGGCTCTGCCTGGCTCCAGATAGACTTTCTACATGTAGTATTAAGAGGCCCCCACAGCTCCAGCCTTGCCTTGGTCCTTGTGATACAAGAGAAAAGGGACATATCTTTCCATAACTATCCAGTTAGAACTCTGGGGAGGAGTCTGAGTAGCCCATTCCTGAACCTTGCCTGTGGTGTTGAAATATTTTGGCCAGACCTAGGTACCCTGAGCACCCCTAGATCAGGGTGGTGGGGCCAGTCCCACTTGACCCCCAAGGATGTGACAGAATTGTCACAACATGGGATAGAGGTTGTCTCCCAAAGGATTTGATGCCAGGCAGGCAAAAACACAGATGTGTGGCTACCACTGGAAATGGGAGTAGGCCTGGAGAGGAAGGCATGGGTTGGAAAGATACTTAGGGGCCGAATAAACAAGATGTCTTGGTGTGCATGTGTGTGTGTGTGTGTGGGGAGGTGGATAAAGGGTGATTTCCCATCCACCTTTGGAAAGTAGGTAGATGTCTGTTCCATTCAGTGAGCTGGAGCAGGTTTGCAGGTGGGGGTAGGATATGGGGGAGGGAGGAGAGGGAAGTTTATTTTTGGATATGTTGGGTTTGAGGTATTTTGGGGCATGCAGATGCATCATCAGATACATGTATCTGACACTCTAGAGAGAACTTTGGCCAAGGGCCTGACCACACTGTGCTAAGGGGCAGGGCAGGTGCTGGGGAATAAGCCAAAGCAATTCCAGTTTCCCAGAGCTGAAACCGGTAATAGGAACACTGAGTTCAGCAAACAAGTTAGGGTCCTGAGACACTGGGAGGGACAATGTCCATGAAGGAGGCCCTGGTGGGCAGCATGGGGCCCAGGTCGGGAGATTATTTTGGGGTAAGCCAGGCAGAAGAGCTATTTTCTTGGGCTGAGACCAGAGATGGTGACAGGTAAGTTGCCTTTCACTTGTGTTCTCTGCCCTTCCTTCTTAAGAGAATCAAGATCAGCTTCAAGGTCAAGTTTCTTGGATGGAAGATGGGAGTTTTTGCTGGGACTTACTGCCTTACAGGGAAACAATGATGATTGAATATACAGACGTAGACCAGGATGGGCTCCTGGGTCCTGGTGCTACTGGGAAAGGGTCTGCCCAGCATGGTAAGATGCCTTTTTGGTCAACGGCAGTCAGGCACCTCCGGGCAGCCGAGCAGCGTCTGCTGGGGGGATTTGCCAATGAACCACAGAGCAGGAGGGTGCTTGCAAGTGTGGCCGCACAATCGTGGTCCTTGAGGTTTCTTGTTTAAATGTCAGCACTTACTTGAAGCTAATTCCTGCGAAACGCTGGAAAGTTTATCAGCGTGATTGGGTGCTGGCACAAAGCTCACTTAAAATACATTTACTTTCATTCATAAAGCTGTTAATGGGACTTTTGATTAGTCATTCTTTTGACTGCCAAGGAAACCATAGTGAAAATAGGACACGCATTTGGAACAAAGAACTCCACCACCTGGGGGAGAACCCTGTGATAGCTATATCTCCCCGCCAGATAGTGGCTTTCTGTTGCCACCTTGTAAATGTCATGTCAGCCCTCTCTGGGCTTTATGATTATGGTGTGGCTGTGGCTCCTACCTAGTTTGGATCTACAAAGGATTTCCCACAAGAGAAATCCCCTTTCTCCTACCTTTGCCTTTATGGGACCACCTCTTTGACCCCCCATACCTGCGGCAGGTGAGAGACTTGTTCCTTGAATTGGCAGCTTTGAGCACCTGTCCTTCCCCTGGGTTCCTGGGGCACTGTCAGAGCATGCTGCCATTTGGTGGGCAGGGGGCCCTTGGTCATAACCTGGGGGAGGGGTACTACAGTACGTTAGCCGTCCAGAGGCAGCAGCCTCTACCCACCTTTGGTCCAGCATTTAACTTTAAAATAGTTAAATGTAACATGAAGAGTACTATATGGAAAGCGAGATTTGTAGAGCAAGATGTGAATAAGTGTATCACCCGGGTATAGAGTTAGACTCCACACTCTCTAATCCTTAACTAGTCTCCCTGTATCCCAGCATCTTGCCTGTTGGTCAAACTGTTCCATTTCTCTATCTTGATTTCTGGACTTCCAGAAACTGGACTAATGGTCCATCTTTTCCTTTCCGTGGACAAGAAACAAACAACAAACAACCAGGCAAACACATAGTCTCTTTCATGATTGGCTGTTCCTTTTCCAGAGCTGTCCTTTCAGACAGTCAACCTTTTGGACCTTTCAGAGGCCCCAGGGGGTCTCCCTCTAAGCCTTCTGAGTCTTGAGTTGCTGCTCAGTCTTATCTGCCAGTAGGTTTTCTGTTCAAGTGCAAGTCTGAGCTTCAATTACTCCTAAACGTTTTTATCATTAGGTACAAAAGAGGCAGAGTAAAGCAGTGGAAGGAGCATAAGCTTTGGGGTTAGGCAGACTGACTTCTTATGAGGGTCAGACCTTGGGAAAGAAAGATGCATAATCTTTCAGATTCTCAGTTTTAACGTTTGCAAAATGAGAATAATGATACAATGCTATGACTAGATGGAAAGCCTTCTTAGATGGGTTTGGACCAAAAGGAGAGGTCAGTTAGGTTCCTGGAATCCAAAGAAGGGTTGGACAATAAAACTTTGGGAAGGCTAGGGAAGAAACCAGCAGTTTCCAAGTCACCAATGACTTTTCAATTCCAATTTAAAGTATCCTGGCAAAGGATTCTAACTGGTCAGGTTTGCTTCAGGTGTCAGACCAATCAACTGGGGCCAAGGAGAGATGAGTCCTGTAAAATCTTGACACCCCTGTTTTTAGCCATGTGGTTTAAGGGTGTGGTGGGGAAGGAGGTAGTTCCCAAGAGAAAGGAGAGGTGCTGGCAGGAAATACCATGGATAGCTCATGGAAATGTTGAAAGGATTCAATGAAGCAATAGCTGCATAACACCTGGCATTTTGTCCATGGTGTACATAGGCACCACTTGTCCATGCTTGATGATAATAACAATAATAACGTCTCATGTGCCAAACACTTTATCAGCTAGGAAAGAGAAACCACATCAGTCATTTTAATAGAGAGAATATAACTCACAACATTGTTAACTAGATATAAAATTGTTAACTGGGTAACAGAAATGGCAAACATGAGGAAGTGACTGCAGGAAGAAGGCTGAGGAACAAGGGAAGAGGTTGGAATTATTAAAGCTTGGAAGCTTCAAGGATGGGCATGACCATGCTGGTGTCTGCAAGGGTAGCGCCACGAGGCTGGCTCTGGAGGTGTTGGAAAAACTGCAAACTGGATCCGTCTGCTTTTATGGGAAGATGCAGCCATTGCTGGGATGAGGAAGCATCACTTCCTTTGAGGTGGTGCTTGAAGGAGGAGGCAGCAGACAGGGAGGCAGAATATAGAAAGGGGTATTTGGAGCTGAAGGAGAATGAATAGTGTAATTACTGGCACAGCACAGCTCACATAAGACCTCATTAGAGCAGTTTGCTCAAGGTCGCGGAGCTGATATGTGGTGTGCCCTACATTGAGGCCTCTGCTCTGCAGCCTCCTTTCAGCATCACCCCTATATCAGCATTGCTGAAGCCTCGAACCCTTGCCCAGAGCCCAAAGCAAGCTGGACTTTGAGACACAGGGAGCTCACACGTGTTACTTTCTAGATAAGTATATCTTCCATCTGGGATGCTTCTCCAGAGGTGGGCATCTGAGTCCTTTGTTGCTACCTGCCATCAAACGTGTTTCTGTGGGAAGTGTGATCATTCTGGAGTTTCTGAAGGCTTCTGGTGACCTTGAGAGAGGAAATACATTTCTTACCTGGATCTTACTGGACTCTCTCTTATCTTTGTGGTTATACTTTGAAAATACTGGTGCAGCACTTGTTGGGGTCCAGAGGCTTCTGGGCTTACCCCATCCCTCCCTTGTGTGGTGGAGGTTGGCCATGTGGGCTCTCTTCCCTGGGCACTCCTGGAAACTGGGTCTTCAGATTTCCTTGAGAGTGCTCTCCTGTCAAGGGCTCTTCAAGTGAGTTTTTTAGCTAACACAGCTCTATAAGCTGTCCAATATGGTAGCCACTTGCCACATGTGTCTGTTGAATACTGGGAATGGGGCTAGTCCAAACTGAGATGTGCTGTAAATTACACATCACATTTCAAAGACAGCACCCAACCCCAAATAATGTGATGCATCTCATTAACAATTTTTATTTTGGTTACATGTTGAAATAATATTTTGATATATTGGGTTCAATAAAATATGGTATTAAATTAATTTCACCTATTTCTTTTTACTTTTTAATATGACTACTAGAAAATTTAAAATGACATTTGTGGCTCCCATTATACATCTATTGGACAATGTTGCTCTAGAACATCTGTCTGTGGGTCTCCCCCCCCACTGACCCCTGTTCAAGCAAAGTAATGTGTGGGGCCCCAGGTCATTTTTCCTTGCTTGCTTAAGGAGTTTGGTGCCTTCACGTCATTTGCCCAGCTCTTCACTTCAGTTCACAAAGGGAAGTTTCATCTCACTCACAATGCAAACTCGTGACAAATAAGGGGATTTGGAAGAAGATGAGGCTCTTTGGGGCCCCTCAAGGAGGGCTGAATTTGCTCAACCAACTTCTGCCTCCTCAGTCCTCCTCTCTGCAGCACAGATCCCTTTCCCACAAGGCGTGACCTAGGTTGTCCTTCCAACCTGGATGTTTTGAGGGCTCTGGGTCCAGTTCTGAGCCCCACTGGGGAAGGTTTGCTGACCGACTGGTGCTCGTCTGGAAAAGGGTGTCCAAGGGGCACAGAAACCTTTATCAGGAACATGGTAAAGTCTTCACATTTTTAAATGGGGTCCATGTCACTAAGTCACACTGAGAAAAGTTTTAGAAATCACTAGCCCTCTCTGAGTCTCAGTTTCCCCAGTAACCAAATGGGGGGATTTGGACCAGAATATTTTCAGAAGGCTGTGCTCTTGGAAGAATCCATGATTTCTTCACCTTTACAGGAAATGGGGTGGAGTGATTTTGAAGCCCTCCAGCCTCTGCGACAGAGCCCGTATCAGGACTGAGTAGAATTTCCATGATATGGTAGTAGTTGCCTCATTCTTGTTAAATTCAAAGTTCTGTTTCCATGAGGACTGTCTTGATTTTTTTCAGGCCCTTCACACACAGGACAGAGCTTGATTTCATGGCTTGGTTAGTTAATTTATTCATTTAAGTTAACATTAGCCATGTCTGAGCTGTGCAATTGGCTACTAAAAGCCAGACAATAGCCTCCTTATTCTCATTATTACCAAGAACCGACTGACATGTTGTGCTAGATAACAAGCCATAAATGTCCAAAATATTGAGAAAAAATGTGGGGCGAATCGGGTCAGAGACCCACGTCACACCAGGGCCAGGCTGCAATGCCAGGCTCTGGCACGCTGGCCTGGGTCCAGCACTGCATTCCATGCAGCCCCAACGTCACTCAGGGTGTCAGGGCTTGAGCCTTCCCAGGCAGCATCTCCGAGGGGCCCTGAGCCTCCTTCTCCCACCTGCCTTTCCCAGAGCTCAGGACTGGGGAGTGTCAAAGTAGCTGAGCTTGGGTGAGAGTGACATATCCAAGGCATGTGAGGATTCCTCCTTCGGGGACAGTTCCCCCTATAATGAATGGCACCACTAGTCTGGCATCCTCCAAGTCCTCTTCCTTCTCTCTTTCTCTGCAAGCTCCATCTTTTCACCCTCCAGACTTAGGGAATTCCATGTTTGAAGAAGCCTTCCCTTGCCAACCCCTGAGACTACCTCTTTTTCAGATTTTCCCCCCTTCAGAGCCAAGCCTCTCCAAAGAGTATCCTAACTCCTGGCCATCACTTGATCATCTTGATGGGCATTTGACTTGCACAGCTGCTGAAATTGCTCTCTGAAAAATCAATAATGGCATCCTAATCACCACGCGGTTTGTGTCCTCATCAGACTTGATCTTTGAGGCTTTGGGTCGTTGACATCACATCCTTGAAAATCCCTCTTCTGGTAGCTTCCATGACCTGAGTCTATCCCAGTTCTCCCAACCCTCTGGCTGCCCCTTGCCATGCTCCTCTGACCCTCACATGTCAGGGTTTTCCTGCTTCTGCCTTGGCTTGTGTGTCCCGGGAGCAGTTGCATGTGTTCCCATGGTTTCACCTGCCGCGTGAAGTTGACAGCTCCCAGTGTACACCTCCTCCAAACTTCACCTATCTGCCTGCTGGACAGCATGCCCAGGTGTCTCACACAAAGCTCAAATGCAAGTCCAAAGCAAAATTAGGGGCACCTGATTCATTCTTGCTCCCTTTTTACCTCTTAATTGGATGATTGCCAGAAGCTCCTTACCTGGTATCTCCACCTCCAGTCACAAATCTGACCTTGACTCTCTCATTTAGTGGTTCCTGCATCCACAGGATGGGGTCTCAGCTCCTTTACATGATGCCTCTGGCTGACCTTTCCTTACCTCTGCTTGGTCTGCCCCCACATACCCACCCCACGATCCTCTCCACCAAACCACCTATTTTTGGTTCTTCAAATATGCCACCCTTTGCTCAGTTCAGTGCCCATTGGGTCCCTTTTCATTGTCCAATTCTAAGGTGACCTTCTCTGAGCAGCTTTCCCTGGCTCCCTGGTTGCATCATCTGCGTCTCCAGAGCATTTTGAAGTGTGTATGTTGGGCATGTAGGGAGTCTTAGAGCTGGAAAGAAGACACAGCATCTCCCTGTTGGTCTCTCCACCTGGTTGTCACCCCCTCAAGGAAAGAGGTTGTGCCTTTGTGACCTGGAGACCAAGAGTGCTGGCCCAGAGCCAATGGCTATGAAAGGATAGTAGTCTGGCTGGGACCCACGGAGAACAGACAGACCTGGAAGCTGGGAGGTGAGCTGGGCCAGCGAGGGGCCAGGAAAAGCCACGCCTGCAGCTGCTGCCTCCCTACACTGCATCTAATTGAGGCTGCGGTAATCTCCCGCCACGGCATGGGAAAAACAATGGTCTATAATATCTTCTAAACTCGACATGGGCCTTTCTGTCCTTTTTAGCTTTTTGTATTTAAGAAAGCAAGGCTTGCCACATGACCCAGCAATACCACTACTGGTTATATACCCAGAAGAACTGAGAGCAGTGACACAAACAGATATCTACACACCGATGTTCATAGCAACATTATTCACCATTGCCAAAAGCTGGAAACAACCCAGGTGTCCAACAGAGGAATGAATAAACAAACTGTGGTCTATTCACACAATGGAATATTATGCAGCTGTAAGAAGAAATGAAGTCGTAAAGCATATGACAACATGGATGAACCTGGAGAACATTATGTTGAGCAAAGCAAGCCAGACACAAAAGGACAAATACTGTATGAATGCGTTACTATGAACCAAATATATCGTGTAACATACTGTTTGATTTAAAAAAAATTTATATGTATCCATTACATTTAATTGAGAAATGTATATATTCATTCATCTGTGTTTACTTTTTAGTTTTTAATTGTTTATATTTTCAATTATTAAATGTACAAAATAAAGTTAAAAAAAAAAAAAGCAAGGCAGCCTAATGTAAATTATAGCTGGGAAGAGAGAGAGAGAGAGAGAGAGCGAGCGAGAGAGAGAGAGACCGTGAGCCTTGTATCCTGCAAATTCTGTGGGTATCGGTAGTGGCCAGCTCTCTATTTGGACCCAGAACTTTATCACAGATCCCACTTCCTCCACTTTCCCCCGATGCTGGAGGCAGAGCTGTTGACACACGAATCTACCGCCTTTGTATAAATCAACCAGAGACCAATTAGCCGAAGCTTGTGTTCCTGTGAAAATACACCAACTTCTTTCTGCAGACGTTGACAATGCTTGCAGAAATGTTGAACACACACGGGTCCCGGTGGAATCGGGGTGCTGTCCCCCACCTCTGGGTGCCCGGCTGGTCTGCCTTTGTCAGTCTCTCTTGCTGGGCTCTGAGCGTTTCCATGGCCATTGCCATTAGCATCAACTTCATCAAAGTAAAAAATTTTTTAGTGTGTGTGATGGGCCAGATACCTGCTCACTGAACAGGGAGAGGGAGTGAATTATGTGTGATTGCCAATGAGTGAGGAGGATTCGGTCAAAGTCACTGAGCGCCTACAACCTGCCAGGCCCGTGCCAGCCCCCACAGAGGTGCAGAAGGAGCCGGAGGCACTCGAGAGGGTAGCAGACCTGCAGTGAGCTGTATGCTGCCTTGGCCTGGAGGGATGCCAGGGGCAGCTCACGGGGAGCACACGCAAGCTCGGTTGGAGGACGTTATGAGCAAGGCCGGGAGGGGGTGGTTTTTGATTGAAAGAAGCCAGTTTGCAAAGGTCCAGAGTTGTGGAGGGGTGTGGGATATGGGGGGCTGAAAGCTCAGCTGAGGCGGGAGGCTCGGGGCGGCTGGGGGACGGCAAGGCCAGGGTGTGTGTGCCCAGTTGTTCTACAGCGGCAGAGCCATGGCCACCTAGGCAAAGGGCCAGCTGAAAAGTGCCCGTGTGAGAAGTGCCCAGAAGCCTCCTGACCCAAAAGCAAACCCAAACCACTGCATGGCTGTCCCCCCTGGCCACACATGTGACCACTGGTTAACAGGCAGCAAGTCCTGGGGCCAGGGCCCCTTTGGAAATGCAAATGTGACTTGCCCCTAAATGGGTGAAGCCTCTGGAAGCAGGACCACTGCACCTCCAGGCAGCAGCCAGGCAGTATAATGTAAATTATGCTTGGAGAAGGGAGGAGAGAGAGAGAGAGGGAGAGAGCCTTACTCCCTGCAAATTCTGTTGGCATTGGTGGCAGCCAGTGGTGGTGCCACATTTGGGCAAACAAGGGGTGGTTCAGCGGCCCTTATCCCATGGACCTTCTGCTTAGCTTGTTCCTGGGGGGGCCTCTTGTTCATTTGCTGCCCATCTTGAGGAGGCAGGTGACACCTGTGTCAGGTAGGGTTCTCCAGAGAAACAGAACAAATATGATGTGTGTGTGTATGTGTGATATGTGTGTGTCTGCTGATATACATAAAGAGATTTATTTAAGGAATTGGCCCTCGTGGTGGTGGGGGCTAGCAAGTCTGAAATCAGCAGGGCAGGCCAGTGCTCCGGAAACTGGTGCCACCGGCCTGAGGCAGCATTCCTGCTTCCTCAGGGAAACTTTGGTCATTTTTGCTCTGAAGTCCTTTGGTTGATGGCACAAGGCCCATCCACGACATTGGAGTTTATCTTTACTTAAAGTGAGCTGCTGGTAAATGTCAACCACATCTACAAAATACCTATACAGCAACACCTAGATACGTGTTTGGTTATGTAACCGGATACCATGGCCTGGCCAAGGTAACAGAAAACATCAGAGCACCTGGGCAGGATGTGAGCTGCTGGCGGCAAGGGAGGGAGGAGGCAGCCCTGGAGAAGGCCCCGCTGGAGCCTGCCCTGGCCTTCCCTGGGCCCTTGCACACCTGCTTGTGCTTTCATGCCCAAGGTAGGGCTGCCAGGTCCATGCTGTTTCCTGCTTTACAGACAGACAGCTCCCAGCTGGCGTGTGTGCAGCTGGGAAGGGTGGAAACCTGGGGATGGCAGGCCTGAGGCCCCCGCAGCTGCCTCCACCCTCAGACAGACGTTGGAGGGGAGCGTGGAGGCTTTGCTTTTGGGCAGAGCGCCATCCTCGCTGAGTTAATGCATTTTTTCCTTCCTCTGTTCATGTTTTCACAATGAGAAGAAGCAATAAAAGCTCGTTTATCTTCCACAGAAGGGCAAGAACCTGGGAGGAATGCTTGAAGCTCTGTGAACCGTCTTTCCCACCCAGGCGTGAAGGACTTTTAAAAATAACTTTTTTTCTAATTGTAAAAGCAATGGTTACTTACTAGAGAAAACTTGGAAAATACAAAGAGAATAAATAAAAAATATCACCACAATCTCATTACCACAGGCACATTTCCCTCCAGGTCTTTCTTTTTCCCATAAAAAATATAAATGCATTTAAAAATAGTGAAGCTCATGGTCGATGGTTCAATATCTGAGCACGTTTACAATGTTATTAACAAGTCTTTAGCCCAGTAGCCTGCTATCATAGGTAAGTTAACCTTTCCTGAACTGTTGGACGTTTGATTGTTTCCTGTGTTACACTGTCTGGTACAGCACGAGGAAAGATGTTTTTGGACATAAATCCTACACCTGGTTCTGGTCATTCTTTTAGGAGAGCTACCTAAAAGTGAAATGAAGGGAAAACAGGATATGCACATTTCTTAGCTTCTGATACGCTTTGCAAAACTCTTTTCTAGCCAGGCTGTGTGGTTTCACCGTCTCCCCAGCGACAGGTGTGAGAGGCACAAAGCTTTGGATGTGTGGGCGTTTGCACTCTGTCTGGTGACATTTTGTGGCAAGCCCACGTTGCCCCCATGGGACGTTTGCCAGCTGAACCGGCAACTGCAGTGCCTGCTCCTGTCCCCTACTATCTCCAAACATTCAAGCCTGGTTAAGTGACCAGAGATATATGTGTTTTGACAAAAGACTAGCAAATATTGCAATCAGCCCTCGGCAGTGTTATCGCCGAAGGCAAACAGTGTCAGCCATTGCCAGAGCCTCTGTTGGAAGTACGTGAGTCTGTCTGAATGGTCTGTTCTCTCCAGAGTGGCGTGGGGTTGGCAGGTACCATTGTCGTCACTAGGAAGAACCCAGGAGGTAGGAAGCAAGGGACTTTGCTTGGTGTCATTGGAGTTCCAAGCGTGGCTTGGGATTTAGGATCATAGGTCATTGGAGCTGAAAGTGTTAGGATAGGGATCTGATAAGGTCAAACATCTCAAATTATAGATGAGGAAACTGAGACCCAGCTGGATGGAGAGATTTGCCCAGAGTCCCAGGGCAATTTGAAGGCCAGCTGGGAGGAGACCGGAGGCCCCCTCTTTCTTGCCAGGCGCCATTCTGTCCACTGTGCTTCCCCCAAACGTCCTGTCCTGACACCTCTTTTCGGGGCAGCAGAGTGAGCTGAGAGCCTGGGCCCTGGTTCTGGGCCATGACGAAGTTAGGTTTGAGCCCCATTTTCACCCACGACGTCCAGGTCATTTTCCTTACAAGGCTGAGGCAAACCCAGGGGTAGGCAGAGTGCTCTGTCTCATAGCGTGGAGGTGGGGTGGTCAACAGCCAAGTAGGAGAAACCCCAGGATCTTTTCAGAAAAGAAAGAAGGGAGGCCCTGCCTCCCTGGGGCCCTGCTGGACTCTTAGAAGCAAAAGGGCAAGGCTATTCTTGGGGGGAGGGTGATTTATGGAGGGCCAAAGTGGTCTCCCCCAGGTCTTCCTGTTCCTTCCAAGCCATCCCCAATCATGGACCAGCTCCTGGAATGGGAGGAGGAGGGGCTGGGCTTGAGAGTCTTTGGAAATGGATTCTCTCTCCACTATTCCAGCAAGTTTGGGGCCTGAGCCAGGAGGCAGAGATGACCAAATCCTTGCACATTAATTGCACATGTTACCTACAAAATGGTCTGCAGTCCTGACAGACAAGGTCTTTTGAACACCTTGAAAGTTAAATCGCTAGACACTTCTATGGGATCCAAGTATCTTGGTTGCCACAAGTATGTTGTCTGGATAGATAGAGGCCCACACAGATGCTAACAAGATAGTAAGCTTTCCTCCTGGGGGAAGTCCTGCTACTTTCTCAAATAAGATGGCAAAAAGTTCTGGAATATATAAGCCTTGCCTAGTAAAAGAAAACAGGCCAATAAGCGAAGCCCCTGATCTGAAGACTCGCACTTACAAATCTTACTCCTGTAATAATGAAGTTAAGCCGGTTTAATTAATGCCTAAGAGTTGCCTCCTGAAAACCTTCTTGTTATTCAAATGTGGTTTTTCTCTAAGCCAAACTTTGCAAATAGACTCACTACCTTCCCCCTGATGGGGGACATGACTCCCAGGGATAAGCCTCCCTGGCAATGAGGGATTATTATCAAGTGTTAATCAGCGATGCATTGGGAGAAAGACCTTGACCAAAAGGAAGGGGGGATATTAAATAAAATAGAGTTTTTATGGCTAAGAGATTTCAAAGTGAGTTGGGAGGTCTTATGCAGATCTCACCCAGACCTCACAAATTGCCATAGTAAACAAAGCTCCAAACACAAGTGCTTCTGATGTTTGGACATCATAGACAAGCCACATGAAATCAACACGCCCTCAGCGGGCCCTATTTGGAAATATATGAAAATCTATTTCCCCTGCATAACATAGTTTTACTCATTTATAAATCCTCTAATCATGATTATTTTACTTCTTGTATTTGAATCTGTGATTTTCATTTTACCTGTTAAATATATTTCTCAGAGACTTAAAGTCTTGGGATTGTTTCTATTCTGGTTGAGCCCTGAAACCCAGAAGATTAATACCAGTTCCTACTCTCTGGTTTTTCAGGCCTGCCCTGGACAACTAACAAAATGAGGAGGATGGACCAGCTCCACTCCAAAAACAAGGAGTATGTTCAACTGCAAGCAAAACAATTCCATTCCTCTGCCCCATAATATCTACGTCCCTTCTCAGCGTGAAGCAGCCAGAGTGGACACCGTCCCAAATCCTTCCAGATTGAGGAATGAACAAAAATGGGGAGAGGGGGTAGTGTAACCACTGACCAAAGCAGATTTATTGTTATTGTAATTATCTTGTGTTTATTGAGTGACTTGTAACATTGATATAAAGAATTTTTTTAAAATAAAAAAATGTAAACAAACAAAATGGTCTGTAGGCTGCAGCATGGCAGAGTGGAGAGAGAGGGCTTTGGGTGTGGGATGAACGCCCGGCGCTGCCCAGTAACCAGCCCCCTCATCTTATCTTCTCCAACCTCACCTGCCTCCTGTGGAAAATGGAGGCAGTCTCCCAGCATGATTTGTCACTACAAGCTGGCATCTTTCAAAACTGGCCAAGGACAGGCGCCTTCCTGTAGCTCCTGCTCTGGCTGTCCCTCCTCTTCTTGGACCTCGGTCAACGCAGCTGTCCCCACCATGCTGGTATCTGGGCTCTGCCCCCTGCTGAGTGCACTGGCTGGGGCAGGCAATCGATTCTTTCTTAATTCTCTGAGCACAGGGGAGACTGGGCTGGAAGCTCCCACCAAACCTAACAGCCTGAGGTCTTCCCTTCTGGCCTCTCCTTCCGGGGGCTCTCTCTCTCCCCACCCCCCATTCCTACTCCACAAGGCTTCTCTCTTCCTTAAACTCTGGATGCCCCCTCCTGCCCTCAGACTTTGTATATGCTTTTCCTCCAGCCTGGAATGTTCTCCATCCCTCTCCTGTCCCCAGCTCACCTGGAATGGACAGTTTTCATGTCACCCCCCCTTGGGATGCCTTTTTGCTGACCCCAAGGTCACCTCAAGCCCTGCTCTATCCTCCTGTGGCTCCTTGAATTTTCTGGCACAGCTGTAACCTGCTTTCTGCTACTCATTGATGATTATTTTATTTTTGTTCATTTCTTCCAGAATGTCCATGTGATGCTCAGTCTTGTGTGTCAGCTTGGCTAGGCTACAGTGCCCAGTTACGTAATCAAACACTGCTCTAGATGTTGACGTGGAGGTATTTTGTAGATGGTCAACCCCTGGGTAACGTGGGCGGCCTCATCCAATCAGCTGAAGGCCTCAAGAGCAAAAACTGAGTTTCTTGAGAAGAAGAAATTCTGTCTAAATTCATAAAAACCCTGCCTGAGTTTCCAGCCTTCTGGCTGGCCCTACAGATTTTGGCCTTGCCAGGCTCCATAATCACATGAACCGATGCCTTGTCATCCCATGAGTCAAGACAGGGGAGTGTCATATACCCCAGGGGGATGGGGAGGAAGGAACAGTTAAGATCAAATGGGGTGTTTAATGGTCATGGGAAATGTTTTTCATTACCTTACAGTAATGGACACAGGACATGGTAAATATCATCAAAAATTATTAAACTGTACCGTCTAAATTGTAAACTATACTGTAAAAAAAAAAGAGAAATATCTTGACGTGTGCACACACATGCACACATGCGCACGCGCGCACACACGCACGCACACACATGCACACACACAGTCTGTTGGTTCTCTTCTCTGGAGAACCTTGACGGATACAATCCCCTTCCTTAGAGCAGGGCTTTCATCCCCCAGAGGTCCCCCGCAGCACACAGGTGCTCAGCTGCAGACACCCAGCAATGTTGAATGAATGAATGAATGAGTGAATGAGTGAATGAAACAACTCACTCCTCTTTGGTGGCCTCACCCCAGTTGCCTCCACTGGGCAGGGACCTCCTTTGCCCACCCCTCACTGCCCCACTAGGCTTCCCCAGCCTCAGACACAGCCAAACTCTTCAGAGTCAAAGCAGGAGAGAGCAAGGGCCTAGTGAACTCCACCACTGGTTCCTGTTTCTGTCGTGAGGACCTGCCCCTTCCTGGATGATGATGGCAGAACTCTTAGCCCCTGGGGACATACTAGGCCAGGTATGTGACACTGGGCTGGGCCCTGGGGTAGACACCAGAGAAGGCCACCAGCAAGGAGACTTGCCCTTAGTGGCTCAGAAATGTAGGCTGCAGAGAAAGTGGTCCAGGAGTGACCTTAGCAGCATCCAGGGACCTATGAGGACAGACGGGGTCCTTGTTCTTGGAGGGCCTGTGATGTGAATTACAAGATCACAGATGTGGTCCCTGGTTTTGCTGTCCTCTTGGAAGACTGGGGCAGGCAGTTGCCATCCAGACAATGATCACGAGTACCTAGGTTTGCTTTACTCGGTGTCTTTCTTTGCCAAGAGTTACATTAGGGAAACTGAGGCAGCCAATACATTCCTTTAGGTGTCAGAAGACTTTGGGTGCTCTGCCTGCTTTCCAGCCACACTGATGTCGAGTTGGTAGAATGCCCATGCTCTGCTCGACCCCAGGGCCTTTGTACATGCTGTGCTCACTTTCTGGCAGGCACAACTCCCAGTCTCATGCTAACCTCTTCAATTATATGACTCCTACCTGTCTTTCAATATTCAGTTCAAGTATCATCGCTAGGCTAGATAAAATCTGCTGTCAAAAACTCTTTTAGCTTCCTCCAAGTTTCTTTCACAGCATTTATCCAGTTTGTAATAATATATTCAGGAAGTGATTGGGTTGAAATCTGACTCCTCACCAGTGTTTCACCTCCATGAGGGTGGAGACATGAGCAACTGGTTCAATCTTCCCCCAGCAGCTAGGCCAAAGCCTGGCATTGGACAATTACTCAATAAGTACTTGTTGAGTTGGCCTGAACTGTTTCAGCCAGGGCGGATGTTTAGAACGAACACAGGGCAGATGTCCTGGGAGAAGCCATGCCAGCCTGCTTGGTTTGCCCTCTGCAGTTGCTAACTATTAATAAGTAGGAGCCTTCACTTAAAAGCCTTGACTTGTAGCTTCATTTGAAAAATTGGAAGTCCGGCAGCCCTGGCCTGTACTCTCGGATGGCCGGGCTTGTTGGAGCTGAGCCACAGCTGCCCCTCGGGACTGGGCACTTGCCTTCAGTTCACCTGGCCATCGTCGCTTATCTGTGGCACCTGCTGGTTCCAGTCAACAGGTTTGTGACCCTGGATGCTCAAATTAGAGACAGGGAACCATGGGGTCTTCTAGAGTAGGAGAGATCTCATGTCCAAGTAGTAAGGAGTTGGAGGCAGGCAGTTTTGCAGAACCTCTGTGGAGTGGGTGGAAGGTGGTGGGAAGCTGGCATAGAAATGAACTAATAAAGGGTGTACTGCAAGGAAACATGAGGAGCTGGGAGCAGGGACGAAGAGCTCTGGTGGGGAGAAGGATCACGCGCACTCTTGGGGCAGGTGGCATGGGACAGGGGTGGTAAAGACCCAGGGGAGCCCAAGCTGAGCTGGGACACTGCAGAGGAGCCCAGGAAAACTTTTTTTTTTTGCAGCCAACTGATTGTTTTCTCAGATTCCTCACACAGGAGACACAGGAGCTAAGGCTAAAGCCCACTGATTGGCTTGATGTATGTTTATGATTGAATCAGAAAGAGAAGACAGTGCGTGCCCACTCCAGCTAAGGCAGTGAGTCCTCTGGTCATTGTCCAAAGGTTCTGAGGAAGAACCTTCCAGGTGTGATGATGGGGGATGCCTGGGCTTGGGCGGTTGGGAATCCCTGGATATTTGTCTTTATCTGATATCTATTGGTTGCAGAGAACAGGGCACCACACAAGGATTTTTATTGGAAGGGGCCAGTGGATCCCATGACCATAGGGTAAAATGTTATAACTGGGCCTGATGGGGGAGGGAGGCAGGGCCTGGTCATCTGGAGCCTGAGGTGTCTCATCCCACCACTCTGGAGCCCCGTGGCCTCTCATCTCTGCTCTTCTCTGTCTGGTCCATTGTCTCATTGTGCTATCTCTGTGCATGCTGGGATTACTCTCCCTCCTTGCATACTGGCTTTTCCCAAGCCAGCAAATCTTTGAAGTCAGGCATTCCACAGAGTCTGACTGGAGTCCTTGGGATCCAGTTCAAAACTTCCAGGAGACGGACTCTGATTGACTCAGCCAGAGTCAGTTGGGTCCTGGCTCGGTCAGCTGTCGGCAGGGCTGGAGTCCCATAGCCTGTCAGTCATGTCAGGGGCTGTAGAGGGTGGACCAGGCAAGAAAGTTGACCAACAAGTGAGCTAGATCACGGAAGGCCAAGGTCCTGGGATCCAGTTTAGACTGGCAGGGCAATGGCCCCTTATGGAATCCCATCTCAACAAGGCTTAATTCTGTCCAGGAGTGACTGTGGATGAGACACAGACTCTTTAAGCCTCAGTTTACCATCTGAAAATGAGCTAAAATGGTAGCCATCTCCTAGGGTTATTGGAAAATGGAATGAGCGAGACGGTTGAGAAGTTTAACTCACTGCGCCCAGATCAGAGGTTGTGATTAATGCCTTTTCTTTCCATCAGTGA
Organism: Cabassous unicinctus; assembly: GCA_029593785.1. Lineage (NCBI taxonomy): Eukaryota > Metazoa > Chordata > Mammalia > Cingulata > Chlamyphoridae > Cabassous > Cabassous unicinctus. The sequence continues at coordinate 30,108 of JAQZBX010015864.1, forward strand.
CTACTTTTGTCTCAGTGAGGTGGGAGCTGCAGTGCCGTGAAGATCTGGAGGCTGAGAGGACTAGGAAGAGGATGAAAATCTGATCTCCGGGGAGAGATTGATTCAAGTTGAATGCTGCGTTCAGGGGTAGCAGCCCACATTGGCTAGCAAACGCTACGGGTCCTGAGCCTTCCGGGGACATGCAGCCCAGAGATGCGACTCCATCACCATCCTTCCCTGGGTGCCTCCAAAAGCCATTTTAAGTTCCAGGTTTTTCCATAGAGAGGACTGTCTCTAGGGAGATCCCAAGACATCAACACTCCCTCCAATCTCAGCATTTTGGAGAAACCACCATTGTTGCATGTGTCTCCTCCTGAGCTTGCCAATGACCAAATTCTTGATTAGGATGTGTTGTGTTGTGCAATGCATGTTTCTGTGTGATGCGTGTTTTGTGTAGTATGTGTGTCACAGTGTGATATCTGTGATGAATGTGGCGTGAGTGGGTGTGTGCATGGGTGTATAGTACATATGTGTTGTGGTGTGTGCTTGTCTCTGTGGGGCTTTGGACTGTCATGTGTGTGTGGGTGTCTGTGCTGTATGTTTAGGTGTTTCCGGCTTGTGTGAGTGTGTGAGGGGTATGTGGGTTGTGTGTGTGTCCTGTGTATGGTGCATGCATGTGTGTGTGTGTTTATATAGAGGGTGTTTTCCTGCTCCTCCACGCCCCGAGGCTCCCTGGAGAGTCTCTGCAGATCTTCCCGGGGAAAGCCAGTGAACAGGACTGTGTTTTTGGGTCCATCCTTCTAACCTTACTTTACTTGCTAATGAAACAATCATAATAAAGACATAGTTTGTTTATTCCCATCTCCTAGAATGAGTAAATGAATAAATGAATGAATGAATGGATGAATAAAGGGAGACTTCTGCTCCTGGCCATGGTGGAATAACTGAAGCTAGACTTGTTTCAACACAACCATTTAGAAAATTGGAAAAATATATTTAAAAACTGATGTTTTAAAAAAGGCAACACTGGACTGGGATACATGGGAAAGGAACAAAATGAGGAGGAACCTATTATTGCCAGTTTTTTTTCCCAGGAGATACTGTCCAGATGGGGTGCAAGATGGGCTCCCCAGCACAGCATGCGAGCTGGCTGAGTGGGGGGAGACACAGATCAGGTTGCAGGGAGGAGGCTATGCCGGGATTGTGAGGTAGAGCACTGCGGAGGAGGAGCTTACATTGAGAAAGACACCCAGAATTTTGCTTAGGGTACCCCTTCGGTCTGTTCTGAAACGTAAGCTTCATATGCACGTCGTGAAAATTCACAAGGCTGAGCAAGAACGATTGGAGAGATGGGAGCAGGACAATTTCCAGAGCTCACACAGGAGGCAGGGAGACGTTTGAGTTCCAGCCGGCCAGGGCATTCAGTGGATACCCCAGTAGGGTCATACTTTATGATGTAGAATTAATTAGCCCAGAATAAAAGCTCGCCTCACCTCCCCACTCCTGGTCAAAGTTTAGAAACAAGTAGCTCAATTGCCTGCCAGACCAAAGTACAATACTCTTAAGAGAAGGGCAACAAAATCTAACATTAAACAACATAAAATTAACAATTCAATCCAATAAAAATTGACATTCGAAGATGCACAAAAATGTGACCCCTAACCAGGAGAAAACCAGTCAATAGAAACAAACTCATAAATGATGCATGTTGGAAATAGCAGACAAGAAATTTAAAATAATTGTTATAAATGTGTCCAAGTATTTAACGGAAACATAAAAATAATGAAAAAAGAAGTAGAAAAATAAAAAAGTGAATACTAAGCTGAAAAAAGAAAATATTTTAAATGAAAAATTTATTAGATGAAATTAACTGCAGATTAGACTATACAGAAGAAAAGATCAGTGAACTTGAATACATAACAATAGAAACTATCCAAAATAAAACAGTAAAAATAGATTTTAAAAAATTAAACAATTCCTCAGTAACTTGTGGGAAAATATTAATTGGTCCAACATACATTGATTGGAAGCCAAAAAGGAGAGGAGGGAGGAAACAGAAAAATATTTAAAGAAATGTTTAAAACTTTCCAAATTTGATGAAATCTATAGACCACTCATCCACATAGCTCAATGAATCCCAAGCAAAAAAACAAAAACACAAATAAAACCACACCAGGGAACAAGATATCAAATTGCTAAATACCAGAGAATAAGAAGTCTTCTTAAAAACTTCCAGAGGAGAAAAAAGATATATCACATGCAAAAGATTGAAGATAGAAGTGACTGAAGATTCTTGCCAGAAATTATCCACATAGAAGACAATAGAAATTGTATGCCAACAAATATTTATAACTAGATGAAATGGACAAATTTCTAGAAAGACATAAACTGCTAAAGATGACTCAAGGAGAAAAGTAGAAAATCTGAATAGACCTATAACAAATAAAGAGATTGGATTAATAATGAAAAAAAACTTGCCACAGGGTAAAGCCCAGGATGAGATGGCTTCACTAGTTAATTCTATCGAAAGTTTAAGAATTAACATCAATTCTTCACAAACTTCCAAAAATGGAAGGAGGCGGTAAACTTTCCAACTCATTCTATGAGGCCCATATGACAACATACAAAAAGGTTTATACACATAAACAAGTAGAATTTAACACAGGAGTGTTTCAACAAATGATTGCTTCAATCAATATAATATACCATATTAATAGGATAAAGGACAAAGTTCACATGGGTCATTTCCATAGAGGCAGGAAAAGCATTTGACAAAATCTAACACTCTTTCATGATAAAAACACTTAAAAAAAAACCCACTAGGAATAGACAGGAACTTAACCTGATAAAGAGCATCTACAATGTGCCCACAGCGAGCATCATACTTCTTGATGGACTCAAGACTTCACCCCTAAGATCAGGAACAAGACAAGGATGTCAGCTCTAGTGACGTCTCCTCAGCATTGCAGTGGTGGTTCTAGCCAGGGCAATTAAGCAAGAAAACGAAACAGAAGCCATCCAGTTTGGAAGTGAAGAAGTAAAGCCATCTGTGTTTGCAGTTATTCTTTTTTTTAAAGATTTATTTATTTATTTATCTCCCCCTGCCCCCGTTGTTTTTTGTGCTTGCTGTCTGTTCTCTGTGTGTTCTTCTGTGTCTGCTTGTCTTCTCTTTAGGCATCACCAGGAACCAATCCTGGGATCTTCCAGAGTGGAGAGAGGCTGCCCAATTTCCTGTGCCACCTCAGCTCCCTTATCTGCTGTGTCTCTCATTGTCTCTCTTCTGTGTCTCTTTTTGTTGCATCATCTTGCTGCGCCAGCTCTCTGCGTGGGCCAGCACTCCATGTGGGCCAGCACTCCACATGGACCAGCTTGCTTTTCATCAGGAGGCCCCGGGAATCGAACCCTGGACCTCCTATATGGTAGGTGGGAGCCCAATCACTTGAGCCACATCCGCTTCCCTGCAGTTATTCTTAATCCCCATAAAATAGAACCAACTCAAAGGTTCATCAACTGATGCACGGATGAACAAAACCTGGTATATCCATACAATGGAATATTATTAGGCCACAAAAAGGAAAGAAGTACTAATACGACATGGACAAGACAAAAACACTATGCTTAGCAAGAGAAGTCAGACAAGAAAGGCCACGTAATGTATGGATCTATTTATGTGAAATTTCCAGAATAAGCAAAACCTATAGAGACCGAAACTAGATTAGTGTTTGGCAGGGACTGTGGGGGAGGGAAGAATGGGAGGTGATTGCTAATGGGTACAGGGTTTCTTCTTGGGGTGATGACAATGTTGTAAAGTTAGATATGGTGGTGTTTGCACAAATTGGTAAATATACTAAAAAGACTGATTAGTACACTTAAAATGGTGAATTTTATGGTATGTGAATTATATTGCATTAAAGCTGTTATAAAGAAAGACTACGGAATGACAGTGTTGAAGGGCTGCAAGGAAAGCAAAATTTGTCAGCTTGGAATTTTATATGCATTAAAAATAATATTCACAAATTAAGGTAAAATAGTGAATTTTTCATACAAAGATGAGAAAATTCATTCCCAGCAAATCTACATTATAAGAAATATTAAAGGAAGTGTTTCAAGGGGGAAGAAAATTATACCAGGTGGAAAAAGAATGAAGTACACCGGAAGTAGAATATGGGTAAAAAAATTTTTTCTCATGTTTTAATTCCTTGAGAAGATAATTGGCTGTTTAAAAGGACAATAACAGTAATGCATTTTGTGGTATATGACATTGTATAAGTAAAATATTATGATAACAGCACACATGACAGAATGCAGGAAATGGAATTATGTTGCTTTCAGATCTGACATTATACATAAGGTGATATAATCGTATTTGAAGGTATACCTTAACCCAACTACTAAATAATAAAAGAGAATTCACTAATGAACTCATAGTGAAGATAAACGGAACTATAAAAATTCAATGTATCTAAAAGAAATCAGGGAAAGAGGAATGAAAAATAGAAAAGAGAAATAGAGAACAAGTGGCAAGTAATAATTATATTAAATGTGACAGGTTCAAAAACTCCAACTGAAGAGCAGATATTTTCAGACTGGATAATGAAGCAGGACCGAACAATATGCTGTTGAAAATAGCACCAACAATAATTTAAAGACATAGGTCGATAAGTAAAAGGATGGAAAAAGATATACCATGCAAGTACTAATTATAAGGAAGCTGGAGTGGCCATACTATCATCAGCCAGGCAGGCCAGCCTTCCCGGCGCTGGGAGACCAGGAGGCAAGCAGGAGGAGCCTGCTCGTTGTCTTGCTCTCTCCATTCATCCGGGAGTTATTTGAGGCCCCCAAGACTCAGCCAGGTTTGTGCTCATTAGCATATTAGGCTAATTAGTTTTGAAGTAAAAGCCCCGTGAACAGAAATGGACTCCAGGCCCCTCCCTACTCTACCAGAACACAGCCCTGACCGCGGGATCCCTAAGATATTTGGTGGCTTCCCATGGCCCGCAGGATAAAGCTTCACTTCAAACTTCAGCTGTGCCTAGAAAGCTCCCTCTTCCTTGTCTGCCCTTGTGATAGTGAAGTTTGTGTGTCAACTTGGCTGGGCTGTAGTATCCAGTTGTTGGGTCAAACACGCACTGGCCTGCTTGTTCTTGTGAGGGTGTGTCATGGATTTAAATCACCAGTAGGTCGATTGCATCTATGGCTGATTGCATCTACAATCAACAGAGGAAATGGCCTTCAGCAATGAGAGACATCTCATTCAATCAGTTGGAGGCCTTAAAGGGAAAAATTATTTCAGCAGTAAGAAAGAACTGCATTCATGGGTTCTTACGTCAAAACTAAATAGCCTAATATGCTAATGAGCACGAACCTGGCTGAGCCTTGGGGGCCTCAAAATGCTCCTGGATGAATGGAGAATGCAAGACAACGAGCAGGCTTGCCTCCTGGTCTCCCAGCGCCAGGGAAGGCTACCTGCTTGGCTGTCCAAGGATGGATCAGGGGAGGTTTACGTGAGCCACCCGGTTGAGTTGGGCAAACTGGAGCATCATCTTTGCAAATGTGATCAAGACTGTGCATTTTAACAGTAGAAAATGCAATTATAACTCTTTTTGCCTGGATGGATCTGAGAACCTTTTCGCAAATTATTGATCGGAGTTGCTCGGTATATCACATACACGTGTACACACACACAGTTGCATGCACACACACTGAAGTAACTCACACATGCACACACTCACTCACTGGTGTGTACTCACACACAGATGTGCATGCTTGCACACACACACACATATACATCCCCCCCGGCCATCTGGCACTCTGGCCCGCCCCAGCACACACCCCTGTTAGGTGGGGACACACTGGTCTCTTTCTACTTTGGTGGAGGTGCTTGACCACCTGGTGAGCAGACAGGCTCAAAGCTGATGACACCACGTGGATGAACAGGATGAGGGGCTCGCTTTGCTGGTCCCCCCAGCCACCCCTACCTGGGATAGAGCATTGGAAAGCTCCTCAGTGCCTAGGTTAACGCAGCTGGTATTTTCGTTCGGATTGCAATGTGTGCCCATGCCCGGGCCCTGGGACCTCTGGAATCCATGGAGTCACCCACTTGGACAGACATAGTTTGGCAGAGTGGCTGGTTGGAAGGATGCAGGCTCTGCTGCTCCATCCTTTGTCTGCTGGATGGCTGGGAGCAAGTGCCTAATCTCTCTGTGCCTCAGTTTCCTCATCTGCCAAGTAGAATGTGCCCATCCCTGCCTTAGGGTGGGGAGGCTGAAATGGCATAGCATCACGTGCAAGACCTAAGCCCGGTGCACTGGCGAGTCCGCTGGAGACAAGTGTACCCCTCCTTGCCCCTGTGCAGGGGGTGGGGGTGGGCCCCCAATTTTCCGGTGCTGGTTTGTGTCAAGACCCCCCGTGGGTGCTGCCCATATGCCCTTCCCAGCGCCAGATCAGTGCCTGGGCCAGTGCCATGGGCAAGGACAGGGTGCCCAGAGTGGCTCTACCTAGAGGGGGCTCCAAGGCTGTCCCTGGCCTGGCTGCTGGGTGGGCACTGTGCCCCCACCAGGGTCCCCGGTAAGAATCAGGCTGAGGATGGTTGTGAACAGGCTGTGGGGCATGATGGCAGGAGAGCACCAAGGCCAGGCTCCCAGGAGGGGAGGAGGTCATGGTTACTACATTTAAAAAAATGAAAAAAATTCTGTTCCCATATATACAGTCAAACATTTCTCCTTTTAAACATATTCAAAGGTCTATATTTCAGTGCTGCTAACTGCATTCAGTGCTACCATCACCACCATCCATTACCGAAACATTTCCGTCATTAAATTGGAAGCCCTGACTTCCCACTCCCTCGACCCACCCGTCCCCTGGTAACCTCTGTTCTAGCTTCTGGCTCTGTGGGTTTGCCTGCTCTCATCGCTTCAAATCAGTGAAGGTTATCACATCTTTTTTTTTTTTTTAAGATTTATTTATTTTATTTATTTATCCCCCCCTTGCT
>JAQZBX010015865.1:6635-37181 GCA_029593785.1 Cabassous unicinctus
CACCTAAGTATAAAATAAGGCAGTAATGGAGTAACTGAAGAAGAAAAAACATACAAGACATACAGAAAACAAATAGCTAAATGGCAGAAGTAAATCCCTCCTTCTGTTAGTACCTTAAATGTCAATGGATTAAAATCCCCTAGTAAAAGGCAGACATTGGCAGACTGGATGAAAAATCATGATTCATCTATATGCTATCCACAAGAGATTCACTATAGGTACAAAGACACAAAGAAGCTTAAAGTAAAGGGGTGGAAAAACATATTCCATGCAAAAAAGAGAGCTGAAGTAGCTGTATTATTGTCAGGCAAAATAGACTTTGAGTCAATAAAGATTACAAGAGACAAATAAAGATATTATATATTGATAAAAGGTTCAATCCAGCAAAAAGATACAAAGATTGTGAAGACATATGCACCTCAGAACAGAGCTCCAAAATAAATGAAGCAAAAACTGACGTAATGAAAAGGAGAAATATATAGTGCTACAATAATAGCTGGAGACTTAAACACATCACTTTCAATAACTGGCAGAACATCTAAACAGAAGATCAATAAGGAAACAGAGGACTTGAACAACACTATTGGCCAGTTAGACCTCACGGACATGTACAGAACTCTCCACCCAGCAACAGCAGAATGCCCCTTCTTCTCAAGGGCACATGGAACATTTCCAGGATAGACCACATGTTAGGCCACAAATTAAATCTTAACAAATTTTAAATTTTTGCAATCATACAAAGTTTCTCTCAGATCACAGTGGAATAAAACTAGAAATCAATAACAGAAGGAAGACTGGAAAATTTACAAATACGTGGAAATTAAATAACACTATTAAACAACCAATTGGTCAAAGAAGATATCACAAGGGAAATTAGGGAATATCTTGAGATGCACAAAAATGAAAACACAACATACTAAAACTTATGGGATGCAGTTGAAGGCAGTACTAAGAGGGACACTTATAGCTCTAAATGTCTACATCAAAAAAGAAGAAAGATCACAAATCAATAACCTAACTTCACACTTAAAGAAACTAGAATAAGAATAAACCAAAGCCAAAGATAGTAGAGGAGGGAAATAGTAAAGATTAGAGCAGAGATAAATGAAACAGAAAACAGAGAAACATAGAATCAACACAACTGACAATGGCTTTTTTGTAAAGATCAATAAAATTGACAAACTTTTAGCCATAATGAAAAAGAGAGGACACAAATAATTAAAATCAGAAATGAAAGTGGAGAAATTACTAGCAACCTTACAAAAATAAAAAGGATTATAAGATGGTACTATGAACAATTATATATCAACAAATTAGAAAACCTAAATGAAATGGACAAATTCCTAGAAACATAAAAATCACCAATTCTGACAGAAGAAGAAACAGAAAATCTTAACAGACCTATAACAAGTAAAGAGATTGAAGCAGTAATCAAAAACCTCTCAACAGGGGAGAGGGGGTAGTGCAGTGGTTGAGTGCCTGCTTCCCAAGTACAAGGTCCCGGGTTCAATCCCTGGTACCTCCTAAAAAAAAACAAAAACAGTTTATTTCATTGATTGTACACTCGGATGGATTATATCATGTGTGAATAAAACTGTTTAAAAAAAAAAAAACTAAACGAAAACAAAACAAATAAAACCTCTTAACAAAGAGAAGTCCAGGACCAGATGGTTTCACTGCTGAATTCTACCAAACTTTTAAAGATTTAACACCAATCCTCTCAAAGACTTCCAAAATCTAGAAGAGGAAGAATTACTTCCTAACTCATTCTATGAGGCCAGTATAACTCTGATACTAAAGCCAAATAAAGGCAAGTAAAGAAAATTATAGATCAATATCCTTTATGAATATAGATGCAAAAATCCTCAACAAAATACTGGCAAACCAAATCCAACAGTATATTAAAAGGATTATACACCATGACCAAGTGGAATTTATTCCAGGTATGCAAGGATCATTCAAGATAAAATCAATTAATATAATACACCACATTAATAAAATGAAGGGAAAAACCCCACATGACCATCTAAATTGAGGCAGAAAAAGCATTTGACAAAATCCACCATCCTTTCATGATAAAAACACTCAGAAAACTAGGAAAGAAAGGAACTGTCTCAACATTTATGGAAAACCAACAGCAAATATCATACTCAACAGTGAAAAGACTAGAAGCTTTCCCCCTAAGATCAAGGATGCCTGTTGACCCTGTTATTTATTCAACATTGTACTGGAAGTTCTAGTCAGAGGAATCAGGCAAGAGAAAGAAATAAAAGGCATCCAAATTGGAAAGAAAGAAGTAAAATTATATCTATTTGTAGATGACATGACCCTATATATAGAAAGGGTCTTTGGGACCAAAGAATCCACAAGAAAGCTCCTAGAACTAATAAATGTATTCAGTAAAGTTGCAGGATACAAGCTAAACACATAGAAGTCAACTGGATTTCTATACACCAGTAATGAACAATTTGAAAAGGAAATCAAGAAAATAATTCTAAAAAAAAGAAAACAATTCCACTCACAATAGCATCTAAAGAATAAAATACCTAGGAAAAAAATTAACCAAGGAAGTGAAAGACTTGTACATTAAAAACTACAAAATATTGCTGAAAGAAATTAGAACACTTAAAATTGTTAAGATGTCAATAATGACTAAAATGATCAACAAATTCAATGCAATCCCTATCAAAATTCCAGCAGCCTTTTTTTTTTTTTCTGAAATGGAAAATCTCACCCTCAAATTCATATGGAAATGCAAGGGGCTCAAAATAGTCAAAACAATTGTTAAATACAAAATAGGAGGACTCACACTTCCTGACTTCAAAATTAACTACAAAGCTACAGAAACGAAAACAGTGTGGCACAGGATAGATATATAGAAGAAATAAAATTGAGAGCCCAGGTAATTTTTAATAGCAGTGCCAAGTCCATTCAATGGGGGAAAAAATAGTCTCTTCAACAAATAGCGCTGGGGCAATTGGAAATCCACATGTAAAAGAATGAATGTAGACCTGTGCTTCTCATCATAGACAAAAATTAATTCAAAATGGGTCAACAACCTAAATATGAGTTAATACTATAAAACTCTTAAGAAAACATAGGGAAATATCTTCAGGAACTTGTAGTAAGCAATGGATTTTTAGACTTTACACCAAAAGTACAAGCAAGAAAATAAAAAATAGATAAAATGGACTTCATCCAAATTAAAAACTTTTGTGCACCAAAAGATATTATCAAGAAAGTGAAAAGACAACCTACAGAATGGGAGAAACTATTTGGAAACCAAGTATCTGATAAGGATTTAATATCCAGATTATATAAAGAAATCCTACAACTCAGCAATAAAAAGACAACCCAATTTAAAAATTGGCCAAGAATTTGAATAGACATTTCTCCAAAGATGGTATTTAAACGGTCAATAGGTATATGAAAAAATGCTCAATATCATTAGTCATTAGAGAAATGCAAATTAAAACTATGAGATACCACTTCATACCCACTAGGATGGCTATTATTTTTTTAAAAACTGAAAATAACAAGTGTTGGTGAGGATATGGAGAAATAGGAACCCTTCTACATTGTTGGTGAGAAAGTAAAATGGTGCAGCCACTGTAGAACACAATTTGGCAGCTTCTCAAAAAGTTAAACATAGAATCTCCATATGACCCAGCAATTCCTCTTCAAGGAATTGAAAGCAGGGACTCAGACAGATATTTGTCAACCAGTGTTCACTGCATTATTCACAATAGCGAAAAGGTAGAAGCAACTTAAGTGTCTATTAAGAGATAAATGGATAAATACATTGTGATATATCCATACCACAATATTATGTGCTATATTATTATTCAGCTATAAAAAGAAGTGAAGTGCTGATACATGCTTCAACATGGATGAACCTTGAAGACATCATGCTGCATGAAATAAGCCAGACACAAAAGGACAAATATTGTATGATTTCTCTTATAAGAAATATTTATAATAAGCAAATTAAGAGAGACAAAAAGCAGAATAGTTCTTACCAGGCACCAGAGGAGGGGAGAATGGGGAGCTATTACTAAATGAGTATAAGTTTTGGTTTGGGATGATGAAAACAGTCTGGAAATACAGAGTGGTAAAGTTATACAGTATTGTCAATGTACTTAATGTCAAAGAATTTTCCACTTAAAATTATTGAAATGAGTTTTATGTTAAGTATATTTTATACAACTAAATTAAATTTTTAGAAAAGAGGAAAAAAAAACTACACATTTAAAATTATGAAGGTAGCAATCTATAGCCTTAAAACAAAAATGATCAGTCTCAAAACTTCTCCATATTACAAAGTATACAAACTTATAAAGAAATCAAAATTTTCATTCCATATCTGTAAAAAACAATTGCTACTGTTAGTATTTTCTAAAATGACTTGTAACAACTACAAATAAACAATGCTACAATATAAAACACTAATGCTTTCTTACATGGCTTCTAAGCCATAATAACTTGAGATTTTCAACATTCAGAACCTTAAACTGACTTGACAAGAATGTCAAGATACTTAAGCCAAAACTTTGCAGTCATTATTGATATTTCTTTCTTTCACAACCATACTCAGTCCCTCAGCAAATCCTGTCAGTTCCAGCATCAAATACAGAATCCAACTCCTCTACACCGGCTTCATCACTGCCACCCTTGGTCTAAGCCATTACTGACTTTTACCTTGACTGTACAGCCTCCACTGCCTGCTTCCTGCTTCCTCTTTAGCTTGATCTTTTAAAGTACAGACCATCCCCTATCACACCTCTGTCAAAACATTCCATCTCAGTAAAAACTAACATCTTGTTCCCCCTTCTATGGCATTTAACACAAAGTAGGAATTCAATAAATCTTTAGTTACCTGACACTTTATTAATATTCAAACTATATTCCCCTGTACATTCTCACAACTTAATTTTTTGGTAAAATAGGCTAAATAGCTTCAAATAAGATAATCTTTTGAAATCCCTTCCATTCCTGAAGTTTATTTGAAAATAAATAACTTACAGGTATTAATCTTTCACTATTAAAACAACAAAAATTGCTTGGGGGTAGCAGATGTGGCTCAAGCAGTTGAGCCCCTGCTTCCTACATGGGAGGTCCTGGGTTCAATTCCCAGTGCCTCCTTAAAAATTAAAAAAAAAATTAAAAAGCAAACAAATGAAAAAAATCAACTCAGGGAAGCCGATGTGGCTCAGTGGTTGAGCACTGGCTTCCCACATACAAGGTCCCAGGTTCAATCCCTGGCCCCACTACCTTAAAAAAAAAAAAAAAAAAAAAAATTGCTTGGAAGAACTTTGTCTACTGAAGGACTTTAAAGTTAATTATTCTCAGTTTAGAGATGTAGTGACAAGGACGGCTGAGGGATTAATCGGCATGATCACCAAGAGGTCAAGATGTACACGTCTTTGGCTCTCCTGTACTACCCATGAGAAGGAAGATATGTTGACCAGACTGTGAGGTCGGACAGGAGGAGATACAGCCCCAGGAATGGAGAAGGATCAGAAGAGGTATTGGTAAAACACAGTCCAGAGTACGTCCATCTAGAAGACTCAGGGCCCCTGAGGCACACAGGCATCCCTCTGCAATCCCTCATTCACCCACTCAATCACTATGTATGAACAACACTGGACACCTGCTGGACAGCTAAGACAAGTTAGACACTGTATTCACAGAGGACATGCTGTCAACAGACTGCATTTTCTCTATTTAAGGAGACTATGTCTTGTTCTATAAGATAAGTGGTACTTTGACAGCAGGGTGCCTCCAAATTCTCTTTCCAGATTTACCTAAAATGAGTCCAACCATGGAGCTGAGGTACCCAGTGCCACTGCCCAGGTTCAGAAAAGAGAGTCCAGGCTGCAGGTCCAAAGCTTCCATCACCTCAGAGTATATGCACGGGGCAGAGAGGTGAATGTTCCCATGCTTCCACGCCAAATCTTTATAAGCATTTTCTTTAAATTCTTCAAGATAATAATCTGCACGATCAATAGCTCGGAAAGCCTGCTCCACCAGTTCAGTCCGGATGTACTGAGCTTCTTTCAAATTATCTATCAGCTCGTCGTTGTCTTCTCCGGCACTTACAGCACCTCCCATCTTCAATATTACACTTCGGCAGCACTGCAATAAAAAAGGAGAGCTGTTTACAATGAAGAAAGAACAGACAAAGAACAATAAAAGTTCTAAACACATATCAACTACACACCAAATTCTGAATTCTGAAAAATAATAGAGATGGAATATATTTTGTCAATACCTACCTAACCCCCCAGGGGATGCCAGATTTAGGTCATAAAAACAGAACAAAAAAAAAACACATTCCCAGTTAAATGTGAAATACAAGTAAGCAACAAATACTAAAAAATTACTTGTTACTTATTTGAAATTCATATTTAACTGATATATTATATCTGGCAACCCTATATCCCCCACAAATATCCACCTACAACAAGTGATCCATTCAATCTGTTGATTTGGATATTTTTAATATTTAAATTTTAGGCACAAACAACATAAATAAAACATTCTTCCAAAATAGAAAACATTGTGACAAATAAAACTATTTCTAAGGAGGAAGACAAGCTGCTACTAGACTTTCTATTTCCCCTCTTGAATTCTATGTGATGCAACCTTTCCAGCTCTTTGAAATTGAAAATATATTTACCTTCTTTCCAACTGCCTTCAAGAAGAAAAAGTACAGCACTTATTCTCCTCTAAATTCAAATACTAAAATACAATGTACCTTATTGCAATTCACAGAGAAAATGCTCTCTCGGTCTTATTCCTCCTCAAACTATAAAAATGTCCTTTCCAATATTATGCTTAACCCATGTAACTATCCCAAAGTAACAGCTTTACTTGACATAAAATGGTAATGTTTTACAACATATCTGATTAAACGGTTGGAAAAACCACCATACACATGCAATTACTTTATGATTACAGAATTCATACTTGCTTTCCCCTAACAATCCTCTAGATTTCCAACAGCAGAATGAGAATCATAAATACTGGGGCAGGAGGGAGGATTTCTCACACACACACACAGGCAATTATGGTGGGAGAGACTGTCTCACAATTGTGATTAAATGGCCACACAGATGAATCTTCAGCTTTTTACAACAGGAAAACAAAATGTTTGATGGGTGTGGCTTAATATGAAGTCTCTTCTACTACATGGTTGGGACATCTGTATAGTCAATTCTCAAAATGAAGAAGCTGGGCCTGAATACTACTTTTCAAATCACTATGATGGTCCAATTATTAATATTTCACCCCCTTTTTGTTTCAGAGCCTTTGTTATAGTTTGTGGCCTGGATAGAGTAAGGTGCTAATGAGGTAAATTTAATCTTGGATAAGCCACTTAGTCCTAATACACTCCCAGCCTAGGGCAGTCACCTTAAATTTGGGGTCAATGGTTTTAGGTGGAGTGATGAGTTTGACTGTGTAGAGTCTACTTAGGAAAAGACCTAACAAATCACATACCCTACTGAATGGTGGGCCAGGAGAACCACCTCTTTGTCCAGAAGCCTTTAATTGCACACCACTCTGCTCGCCTCAATACCACCTTTCTATCTTAAAAAGGTAAATGTATATTGAGTTTACTTTCCCTCCTACTAAGTACCTAGCACTTACTTTGAATTTGTCCTCACTTTGAAAGCTTATTCCCTATCCAAAGGTCAGCTTTTTAATAAAAATAGCCACCATCTTTTTACAGGTACTACCTGACAGTCTGGATCACATTTAGGCTTTACAACATAATGAAGCAAATTGGGGCCAAGAGGTTAATTTGCTCATGATCACACAGCAAGCAAGAGAGCATTAGAATCCAAACTCAGGATAGTCTGCCTGTTTTCTTTACACCACACCAAAATGCAGCTTTAAAAAATTCGCAAGTGAACAAAATTCTTGACTACATAACTTTTGGTAATCTTTGTTTATTCTGAAATGATAGATAATGATTACGGGGTAAACCTGTCTTTGCCACTGTTAAGATGCATGTGGACATCTGCGAGGCCTGACAGGATTTGGGGCTTTGCCTGGCAATATAATATTCCCTCACCCTAGAAATAATCACCTCTCACTACCAATCACTGATGTCACCAAAAAAAGGTACCAACAACAGACAAAAGATTTCCTTTCCAAACTAAATCGTATCACCTTCACTTAGATTCTACAAACCAGTTGAATCCAATTTTTCAAAGTAATGGTGATGAATCATTTTTAGGATGCTGCACTTGATTTTTAAAGATGTGGTACATTTTGCAATCCTCAATACAATTCACTACTCTACATTAACTCGCCACAGCTCATATGGTTTTTCACAGCACTGCTCTTTCCAAGGACAGCCTGAAAGGGCACAGGAAGAGGCCTTCGAGCAGCAAGCAGGCTGGGAAGGCCTCATGGTTCAACGTGAGGAGACGGTGATTTTGGGGGCATCAACACAAGCCTGAAGCATGCTCATGGGGTCATGATTCCAGTCCACGCCCAGTGTGTGAGACTGCACATGGAGGCCCATGCTCCAGTGGGGATGTCAATCCTTAGAGAAGTACTGACAAACTATCCATGCCCACTGAGATGAGCTAGGGAGAAGGATCCAAAACCACACCTCAGGCAGATGAAATGATGGAAGAAACTCAGACTTCTCATCTTGAGATCCAGAACTCTTACAAGGAATGCAGAATGATTTTTTCAAATACTTGAAAGGCTACTATATGTACATCAGACTTGCTATCCCCAGCCCTGGACAAAGAAGGACCAGTGAAATACACCTTAGATGATTTCTAACGAATACAAAGAAAAACCTAACAACTGAAACTGCAGATAATGAAATGCGCTTTCTCAGGTGGAGAGTGCAGGCATGGGCAGGGTGGGAGCCACGGAGTGCAGGTGGCTGGAGCTGTCACCTCTAAGGTGCCCTCTCACCTCCACACCTAGGACCCTATTTCCCCTAGCCACAGTCACAACTTACTAGTTGTTTATAGGCACCTCGACTTCCCTCATTCTTGGATGACATTCTGCCATATATCCAGAATGGAGTTTTTACTTTAGCCATTACTTTGCTGAGAAGAGAAAGAGAATATACTTGGGCACGTGAATAAGGGGTTAGGGGTAGTATTTAGGTGGCCTTTTTGAGGTGCAACGCTGGAAAAAAACCATCGATCTGAGAGGCACATTCCCCATCACGAAACAAAACACAAGCACCTGGACCAGGAAATTTCTCCTTCACCAACGAAAGACCTTTTTCAGATGCCTTCATTTAAGTCCTAGTGCTCTGCTCCAACTCCCAAAACCACCAAGGCTTGAGAGGGCCAACCATTTTGTCTTTTTTAATACAGATTTCTGTCACCTTCTGAAAAAGTCCGAGGTAGAATTTGTTTTAAGCCATGTTAACTCTTGACTTGCGGTAGAACCAATTACACACGTCTCCTATTCACTGGGCCGGGACAAGCCGCACTTTGGGGGAGTACGGAGGGATGTGAGGGACGGGCGCCGGGTGCCAGAGGATTCCCCGGACGCCAGCGCCAAACAGGGCGCGTTCACAGCAAACAGACCAGACAAGCCCGGGGCTGAGACGGCCCTGGCGGAGGGGGCGCCCCCGGGCGGGGGGACGGCCGGGGTGGGGGGCGAGGCCCGCGGGGTGGGGTCCTAGCGCCCAGGCGACGAGGGCCGGGGAGGGCCGGGGAGGGGAGGGGGGAGCCGGGGAGGGGAGGCGAAAAGGGGGGACCGGGAGGCGGAGGAGGGACCGGAGACGCCGCCAGCCGCAGGCTGGGCCCGAGGGCGGCGGCGGCGGCTCTACCTCCGGGCTCCGCAGCCCGCGGGATCGGGCCGCCGGGACCGCGACCTGGAGCTCCTCGGGGGCCTCCCCGCCCGTCCGCCGTCCGCACCCGAGTCCGCGGCCCGTAAACACCCGTCGCCACCACTGCGCCTGCGCGCGCAACCGCCCGACTGCGCGTGCGTCCCGGGCTCGGCACTTAAAGGGGCAACGGCGCCGCCTGGTGGGCCCCAGGAGGACGGCGAGAGACCCCCGACCTTCCCGCCCAAAAAGACACTCGTTCCTTGGTCGGAATTCCTGAGAAACACTCACGAGCCATGATCCAGGCACCGGGGACCCCTCTGTGAACACGATGGAGTGGCACCGAGTGAGGAGTGTGACTGCAAAACAGGGTGATTGACAGCCGCTGGCGGGGCGGATGTTGTGATTGGGCGGGCTGGGAAGGGGCGTTGGCGCCGAGATCTGGAGGACGACAGGGACCAGCCGTGCCAAGACGAGGGTCGCACGACTGCGGACAGAAGGGCGAGCACAGGTGGGCCCCAGACCTCTAAGGAGGCGGAGTCTCGGCGGACCGAGCAGCCCCCGCCCTGGGCCTGAGCCCTCCGCGCTCACTGCGCCCGCGAGGTCTCCGTCTCCTCCGCCACGCGCCACACTTGCACCAGGCCCGTCCTTTACCTCTTTTCTGGGCCTCTGCAGAGAAAAACACCGTCGAAATGGACCTTCTTGCAGCAGTGTGAACCAATACATTTCCATATTGTGGACCTGGTTCCTAGGATTCTAATGTACGGCCAAAGACATTTCAAATAACGCAGAGACCCCGCACGGCAGCACAGTAGATTCTCGAGAAATGGAAGTTATTGTTACGAGGGTTTGGACCTGGAGGAATGGAGTTTGGGCTAAAGGGAGGAGCACACCCATAAAATTCTCTTGGGTACTACAAAGCAAAGAGAACATTTTTTTTGCTACTAAGAAAGAAATAATATGCAGATATGAACCCCCTCACTCCCACAGGAGAAAACGGGGAGGAAGCAGAGATGTTTTGGCAATAGCAAAAATACCTCTACACAGCATGCTGAGTGGGCAATATGTGTGTGACAAAAACAGCGTGTGGGGAAGCGGGTGTGGCTCAGTGGATAGAGCCCCGGTTTACCATATGGGAGGCCCGGGTTCGCATCCCGAGGCCTCCTTGTGAGGGCAGGCCGGCCTGAGCTGTGCGGTGGGCTGATGCAGCAACCTCACGGCCGGAAATGGGTGTGGCACAATGGATAGAGCACCCGTTTACCATATGAGAAGCCCCGGGTTCGCTTCCCAGGGCCTCCTTGTGAGGGCAGGCTGGCTCACGCAGCACCATGGGCTGATGCGGCAAGACCTCACAGCAAGGGGGAGATAAGCAGACACAGAGAAGACACGCAGTGAATGGACACAGCAGCACAAGCAGCAAGGGGGGGATAAATAAATAAAATAAATAAATCTTTAAAAAAAAACAACAAAAAAAACAACAACAAAAAAAACAGCGTGTGATTTCGCCAGGCCTGGAGGATCCAGGTGTGCGTGTTTGCACACTCACGCAGAAGGCACTGGGTAAGGGTGGGTCCACTTCAGGCATTCTAAGGTGAGTCAGAAAAGTGTTGCTGAAGCCGGTCATCTTACCCTTTGGAGGGGACTGAGTGGGTGGAGGTGGACAGTGGACTGATCTTAGAGGGAGAGAAGTTGCATTTGATGGCTGTCAGGCTGCAGGGATGTGCTTGGCAGGCGAGTGGGATCCTGGCACACGCTGCTAAGCAGATAAGCCGTCCCTGGGAGGATCTGTGAAAGCACTCTGAGATGACTGAGTGGACACATTAGCCTCATCTGTCAGGTTAGGGTCAAGCCTGGCTCTGGCCACAGGGCCATTCTGAACCTCTGTGATCTGGTGCCCTGCATGCTGACTTCATGGCTGAATGCTAAACTTAATTACTTATTTGCTTTATTCATGTATATATATTCATGTTAACAATATCATTATTATTATTACTAAAATCTGATTACTGATAACAATTGAACGTTCCTTTTTAGTTGTTTTGTCCTGAGGATATGTCCGACTAGGGAGATGTGGCAACATTACTGTCTGTTGGAGCTGCTGGAAAGAATTCTCTGTGTAGGTAAGTCATCAATTTGATACACACTTAGGTTCATTTGTTTCATTTTGTTTTCAGTTTGGTGGAATTGCTTTTTTCATTTTGATTTAATTTTGTTTTTAAATTATATAATTTAATAATATATATTATTTTATATAGTTCCAAAGTCAAAAGTATAAAACAAATTGCATTCAAAGAAGTCCAGCTCCCATATTTGATTTCCTTCATCCTGTAACCTCCTTCCTCCTATAGGTAACCATTTTCATTAGATTTTTGTTTTTCCTTTTATTTAAAATTACATATAATGAACTTCCTTTCCTTGCCAAGAGGTAATAAAAGGAACTGGATTTACCCTCCCACCTAAAAAAACTAAAAAATGGACAAATATATGAAACAGTGGTTCTTCAGATATGGGACATTAGTCAGCAAAGTACAATGATCCCTGAGAAATGGAAAACCATCAAGCTGAGCCCTATGTCCGCCCCTGTTCACAGCTGTGAGAGTTTCTAGGCCTCAGGGAGGAGGAGCCCAAGAAGAGCCTGAAGGATTCCCTGAGCTGAAGAGATGGAGCTGAGAATCCAGGGATACTAAGGTGGCTAGAGACTGCAGGACAGAGTTCTGGTGGGGAGAACACTACACAGAGAAAGAGCCCAGAGGTCTGCAGCAGGTTCCCCTTGAGTATTCAGCAGAGAACTGACCAGGACATATGTGTGAGGGAACAACCAAGGCTGGAAGAGAATCACCCATAAGTATGAGGGAACAGTAGCCACACCCGCACATGGCAGGAAATAGAGTTGTCCCAACCTGTTAGACTTTACAGTCTCTTGATTCACGGGACACTGGGGGAGTACACAGGAGAGTCTTGCCTGAGCAGTGGGGAATAGTTAGCCCTAGACTGGGCACTGTTCAGGCCCTACCTAACAAGCAAACCCAAAAGGATCAAACTGTTGACTAGTAACTTAACAGTGTCTAAGAACAAAGCTCATGAATATATGTATATAAGAATACAAAAATATCCAGCACACAACGAGGTAAAAAAGGAGAAGGAAAGTATGATGCATAATGAGAAGAAAAACCAATAGAAACTTGCCCAGAACAGACACAGATCTTAGGATCAGCAGGCAAAGACATTAAAACAGTTATTATAACTGTATTCTACATATTCAAAAAGTTAAGTAGAGACATAGAGGATAAAAGAAAAGATGCAACCTTAACTTGTATAAATTAAAATCATGTCTGAGATGAAAAATACATTGGGTGGGATTAGCAGCAGATTGGACATTGCTGCAGAAAGGATTAGTAAACTTGACATAGCAATAGAAAGTATCAAAATAAAACAGAGAGAAAAGAAAAGTTTTTTTAAATAGCTGAGCATTTATGATAACTGTGGGACAACTTCAAGTGGCCTGATATACATGTAATTAGAGTCCCCAAAAGAAGGAAAGAGAGTGACAGAGAAAATATTTGAAGAAATAAAGCCTGAAATTTTTACAAATTTGATGAAAACTATAGGCCTCAACAAACCCCAAGTACAAGAAACATGAAGAAAATGACACCTAGGCACATCATAATCAAATTGCCCAATACTAGTGATAAAGAGAAAAAAATTTTAAACAGCCAGAGAAAAAAGACATTATATATGAAGAAATAAAGATAGGGATGACAACAGATTTCTTGATGGAAACAATGCAAGCAAGAAAAGAGTGGAGCAACGTATTTAAAATACCGAAGGGGATAAAACCCATCAACCTAGAATTCTGTACCCAGAAAAGTAGTTTTCAAAAACAAAGGCTAAATAAAGATTTTTTTCAGACTTACAAAAGCTAAAAGAATTCATCGGCTGCAGGCCCATGCAACATAAAATGTTTAAGGAAGTTCTTCAGGCAGAAAGCAAATGCTACCAGATGAAATATAGAGCTACACAGAAGAATGAAGAGCATTAGGCATGATAATTACATGGGTAAACATATAGCTAGAAAAGTACCTGGCACACAGTAGCTGCTTGATAAACACTTGTTGGATGGGTGGAGGATGGATGGAGGGGTGGATGGAGATAGTTTCAGGGAGTGACGGGTACTACGAAGGAAGTCATGTGGTTTCCGTGCCTCTTCTTCCTCTACCCTGCCCTTGATATCCCTTATGTGTGCTGGGTTGTGTACCCTCACCACACCAGTACAAAAACAATCGCTGATTCCCCATCCTGTTCAGAGCCAAACCCTGGAAGGAGTGTTCCCCTCTGGCCGCCTCCCCTCACCATCTCCCCGTGTGCCCCCTGTGCCTGCTGCAGCCTGGCACCCCCACCCCTCCTCCCTGTGCGCTTCCCTGTTGGCCGTGCTTTCCAGGCTCTAACTTCAGTCTGCAGCATCGTCTTCCACTCAGTGAGTCACAGAGCCAGCCCAGCACACCACTGAGGCTTTCCCTGGCCACTCCCTCAGGGACACAGCGTCAAGGTGGGCTTGAGGGCAGGACTGGTGGGGGGCATGGCCCCGTAGACTGGTGTCAGCCCACCCGCTGTAGACCCCGACCCTTGGGACACCACACTAACAAGCCTGCCCAGCCTCCCTCTGGGCATCGGGACTGGGCCTAGGCAGTACACTCCTGGGGCGGGGACGACTATGTAGGGCCAGCCCCCACTGAGTCCCCACTGTGGCTACCTGGCCCTCTGTGGTGTCTGGGGAGGTCTTCCTGTCACCCCCTCTCCTCTGGTCCTTAGGTTTCCTGCCTGCACTGACCACTTGGGGATCCTGCTAGGCTGGAAGCCCTTTCCTTCTGAGGAGGGACAGGTGGGGATGGGGCATGGTGTGGACAATGTCACATGGCACTCAGGGTAGTGACCCTGGGGCCAGAGGGCACAAGCCCCACTGGGCAGCTGACCTTGGTGTGACCTTGAGATCAGCATCCCCATCCTTGATTTCTTGCCCTTTGAAAGTGGAGTAGTCCTCGGACCTGCACCAGCTCTGGATGCACTCAGCCACTAGGGCTGGTTTTGCTTCCCTGGCCCCACAGCCCCAGGCAGTGCAGGTCCCACAGGCTCCTGTCTACAGGGAGGGTCGGGGTGGCTGTGACAAAGCCCTTCTGGCATCTCGGGTCCCCGGCTTGGCTGAGGGACTCGGGCAGCGGCACCTCTGCTTGGGCTTCGCAACGCGGCAGGGTGGCCCTGGGTCGCTCCTCGCCACCTTGTCATAACCACTAGCAGGTTTGGCCTCTGCTATTTTGACAACTTCCACAGAAAGAGCTCGGACAAAATTAAGATAAGGAAGTCATTTTTGACAGAGTTTGCCTAGTCTGGCAGAAGAGCGACGCTGCGTTTGGCCCAATGAGGAGCAATTGCAGGCGGAGGTGCAGGGGCTGCGGGTGCCTCTTGACCTGCTTCCAGCTCCTGTGCAGGGCGCAGGGCTGTGGGGGCCCCCTTTCCCACAGTGCAGTGCTGGGAGCATGGAGACAGCACCCTTCCTCTGTTGGTGGGGCTCTAGTGGCCCCCCACCGCCCTCAGGAGCCACAACCAGCCCAAAGTAACCACATCAGCCAAACCCCAGCCAACTGGGGGAGGTTCCAGCAGAGCTCAGGAAATGCCTCCCGCATGCCTGGCTGGGGCCTGCCTCTCGCCCCCCGCACAGCCTCACCCGTCCTCCCTCAGGTGACACACAGCCAGGAAGACAGGTGAGTGATGGCAGCAGGGTCAGGCTGGGAGCCCGAGGACAGGCCTGTGGGAGACCCAGGAGGCACCAGAATGGGGAAAGGCAGGCCTGGAGGGAGTGGAGTGGGAGTTCACACACACAAACCCTTCCGTGGGAAAGGGAAGGGGAGGAGCAAGGGCGTGGCAGGGGCGGCTGCAGGAACAGAAACCAGCAAGGGGCTGGAGAGAAGGAGGATGAGGGAGCCATAGACGGTGCTGGAGAGAGGAGGAGCCAGATTTCAGAAGAGTCGGCACAGACCAAGGCGTGGATATTGCGGGTGCAGAGATGGAAGGGAGGGAAGTGGGGCCAAGCACAGTGGGAAGCAGGGTTGACAGACAAAGAGGCCAGCTGGCTCCAGGAACCCCGGATGCACCTTTCCTCTTGGGAAGAGATTTGGATGACTGCCAAAGAGTTAAATTTATTCATTATGTAATTCATTGTTTAAAAAGTGGTAAATATATGGAAAACTATGACACTTATTAAAACCAATAAAAATCAAAAATTATTCAAGAAAAGTAACAGTTGTTTACTACTTAACTCAATTGTAAAGTTCATAATAGTGTAAACACTGACTATTGATTTAACCAAAATTACAATATGTTGGGAGGATGGAGGGACAGAAAGGGTGCAACTCTGATGGGGCGGGGGAAAGAGACAGCTAAATGCTCATCTTTCACAGAGAAAGCCTCAAGTTGAAAATGAAGCAATGCAAATACGTTATATAAAGACAGAGGTACTCCCCCCACGCCCCACACCCCTCCCCAGCACCGCCTTTCCCCAAGACACTGAAGACTCTTTCCTTCGCGTGTTTTCCTTGCCAGCATTTTCGGGCTCTCTGGAAAGGAAAGGTCACTTTAATTACTCTGCCTCGCTGGCTCGTGAAGCCACCTGATCTCAGTGTCTGGGTGGGCCCGTCTGTGGGGACACGGAGGTGGCACTGCCCATGCCTGGCTCGGAGGGTTGTCTTGCTCACCTCGTGTGTAGCAGCTCCCCAGAGCACTTCACTTGGCTGGTAAAAGTTGGCAGAAGCACAGAGCTCAAAAGCCCCAAACCCCAGGCTTGAGGAGAAAGCCACTGGAAGCAGGAGTGTGAGCCTCAGCTTTCTGGCTCAGTCTTACCCAAGCCCAAGTAACCAGGAGAACACCCAGCTGGCCACAGTCCACGGCGGGAGGATTCCTAAGACACTGATCTGTGTCTGCATGCATGTCAGAGAATGTGTAGTGCCTGTCCATATGTGTGGTCCAAAAAGTAGATCCAATCCAAACAGAACTACAGAACATTAGAGCTGGAAAGAGACCACCCAGATGATCTGGTCCAACCTCCCAGCCCCTTGTTACAGTAGAGAACTGAGACCCACTGAGGCCATGACGGCTCTCCCTGAGCACCACAGGCAGAGGGAGCTGGGCAGTCTCCCAGGTGCCCTGATGCCAAGCCCAGCATTCCACCATTGCCCTTTCCCCTCCTCACCAAGGCACACTCAGTTTGCTACGGATATGTCTTCTCATAATCACTTTACTGTCAGGATTCAGTGTGGCCAGCCACATCCAAGAGAGAGTTACAGCCCCTTAAACCTCACCCCCTTAGTCAAGTCATGGCCTCCATCCAGGCCAGCCTTAGGGTCAGGTGTCAATATGTTTACATATTTTTAATTCTTTGAATAGGTAATACGTGCACCTACTAAGATATTTAAAAGGCACCAGAAGGATTTGTGGTGGGGTGATGTATGAGAGCCCTGTATGATGTTATGCATTGTTATGCAGGTTTGTTTTGTAAGTTCACAATGTTTACTATACACTTATTGTTTATGTATGTTCACGTATGAATACTTCAATAAATTGTTTTTAAAATGAAAAAAAAAAAAAAGACATAGAGGTAAACACCAAAACAAGCAGCTAGGAGAGGTAAAAGGGCCACCTCTGGGGGAGAGAAATGGGGCAAGGCGGGGGGACTACCAGTTTTCACACCAACGTGGTAGAATTATGGGATTCTTAGCTGTGTATGGGTATAACACCCACAGATACAAAAACAAAGATAGAAAGTAGGCAGAAGCTATCACTGAGCATTCAGTGGCGATTGGGCATGAAGGCTTAACAACAGAGACATGATGCCTCCGCCCTGGAGGTTGGGAGTCTGAAGCCAGGTGTTGCAGGGCCGGGCTGCCTCCGAAACTTGTGGGAGAATCTGTCCTGTGCTTCCTGCAGCTTCCGGAGGTGGCCAGTGGCCCAGGGCCTTCTCCCCTCCATCTCTCCCTCTGTGTCCAAACGTCCTCTTCTCATGACACCAGTCATGTTGGGTTAAGGGCCCTTCTCCAATATGACCTCATTTTAACTTGCCTAATTCCATCTGTGATGACCCTGTTTCCAAATACGTCACACCCACAGGTCATCCACGTATTTGGGGACACAGTAGAAACGTGAGTGAGCCCAGCAGTGGGATTGGGAGGGTCTGTGTTGTGGCTGACCAAGACGGCGCAGCTTCCCAGTGTGGCAGGAAAGGCCGCGAGCTGCGCCTTCCTGTGGCAGGATGGGACCTCAGAGGGGTCGCGTCTCCTTCCTTCCATCCCCAGCGAGTAAGACGCAGAGCTCTCCTGCGCGCCAGATGCTGAGGACTGGGCCGGGGCCAGTCCCCCACGTGCCCCCAGCATCCTAGGCCGATTCTGACAGAGGGGGAAGCTGGAGTTTCCTAAGCATTAGGGCGTGTCCGCATTGGCCTCCACGCCCAATGGCACCTCCCTGGGGGATCCTCCAAGGCCCCACCGTTGATGGCCCCTCCTCATTCCACCCAGCCTTGGACCCAAGACTGCTGCCACGGATGGGGCTGGCACTTAGTTTGGGCAATGATCTGTGATCGAATGCTTGCAGTTTCCCCCATTACCACCAGTGCCCAGCTCTGGCTGCTGAGCTGTAGCCCGTGGACTTGCCAGTGAGGTGGCCGTGAGGGACCTACCCGCCGTCCCCCCACCCCGCCTCCTCTCCCATGTTGTCCCCGGCTCCCACCAGGCTTCCTGGTGCACCCTGTCCCCCTCGCACTCTGTGCGCACTCCTGGTGTCTCTGGGCCTCCCCGCACACCCACTCTGACACCTAGGGCCCAGGCCCTGCCTTCCTACCTGTTTTCGTGGTTCTTTAAACCACTAGGCAACTGCGAGGGTGCCAAAGGTGGGTGAAAGAGTCATTAGATCCCAACAGAGCATCAGTAACAAACCGAAGTGGAGGCTAGGCCTGCCAGGCACATCTAACACCAGACAACGTGCCTTGGCCTGCAGCCACACCCGTGTGGCCCTAGGGAGAGGTTCTGGTTTAATCAGCACCCCTGAAACGTGATGTCTCAATATCCAGATAAGCCAGATAAACCTTCGAAATGGAAAAGGAGCAAAGCCACGTGGTGGAGGACGTGGCAGCAGACCAAGGTGAGGAGCGTCTGGCGCCTGCCTTGTGGGCTGCACAGACTGGCTGGGGACCGTGCCCTGCTCGGGGCTGTGCTGGTCTCGGCCCACCGCCAGGCAGCCACAGGGAGGGGGGCACAGCATGGCACTGCTCCCTCTGCTCCCCAGGTCCCACAAGGGGGCACTGGGGCCCCACCTCTCCAGCCAACTCTCTGCCAACTCATAGTGGAAACACCCCAGCATCAGCCATGGGTGACCTGAAGGGGCAGAAGCCTGTCTCTAGAGGGGCCTCCTCAGTCCAGGGGAGGCGCCACCCTGGAGCACCTCATTCCTCGGGAAGCCCCCGTGTGCCCGCACAGATCCCCCAGCTGCTTGCATGCCTTGGCTCTTGTTCTGGGTGGGGAAGGCAGCAGCTGGAGCTCTCCAGACCCCAAGCACATTCTCCTGGTGGCCCTGGAAACGTGGCCCTAGAGTCCAACAATGGAGTCCTGTTTGCAGATTGGACAGGAGCTCCAGTTTGGCTTCCAGAGCCAGATTCTCAGGGAGGGCAGAAGTGTGTTGACCATTCAGAATGAATCTGACTAGAAGTTCTAACCAAGACCAAACTCTCACCTTGGGAGGGCTAAAGGTTCACCTGAAACAAAAGTAGAAAACAGTGAGAGCCATTGCAAGGACAAAAAGCCGACTCAATCCAGCTTAAGAAAACAAAGCAAAGAAAAAGAGGAAGCCATTGCCTCACCTACTGGGATGCCCAAGGCTGCTAGCATGGCTCAGAGGGTGTCCTCAGAGCTGCTCTCCTTGTCCACCTTTCTCTCTCTGTCTCTTGGCTCTGCCTCCTTCCAGAATGCATGGACTCTCTTCCACTGCCTGTCACTTCCTCCTTGTAGCCTGGAGAGATGGCCAGGGCAGTCCTAATTTAAAATCCCCCAGTTTAACAACCCAGCAGAAAGGCATTCTCACCCTAACTCTGGGAGAAAACTCCTGGGAAGGATCATTTGCGCAGTGCTTGGGGGCTCCCAGAACCGCACGGCGGGGAAAGGAAAGTTCCGCAAAGGAGACATTGGCCCAAGCCAATGTCACGTGGGCCCTGCGTGTGGTGGTAGGAAGAGAGACCAGGACGGACGAGAACCGAGAGCAAACTCAGGAGAGGGGCCTGCCGGCCGCCGCCTCAGGAGAACTAGCGCCTGTGAGACAAGTTGGAACCGGTCAGGAACAGTGACGGCGCCTTCACCACAGACACGGCATCGACTCACCATCGGAAGTGGACTTTTATTAGGAAACCACCCTGCAAGCACATCTTGAAGTGCTGCGGGCTAACGCGCTTCCTGAGGAAGGGGGGTCACAGTACCAGCGCTGTCAGCAACGCACAGCGCAGCCCCCGCCGCGGCGGGGCGGCTTCAACATCGACAGTATTCCTTCACAGAAGCATGACTCAGCCGTCATGGAACCAACACAGACGTGACACGAGAAACACGGCCAGAGCACACGCCATCCGCGTTACAGAGTAAATAAATAATAGACACAAAACGCCATTTACCGCTACCAGTGCCTGTAACCAAAGGAACCCAAAAGGGAAAAAGAAACCGAAAGACTCTTTCTCCATTGGACCAAGGGGAAAAACCCAAACTATCAAAACTCCTCAGTTATAAAATATTTTTTTAAAAATTCCATTATTAAAAGAATAAATAACAAAATATATAAAAAATAACTTGGTTGCATCAAAATTATAACTAGAAGTTTATATCACGATTTTCTCACGGCCTACCTTATAATTACACAGTTATTTTTGCTTTCATTTCATTTATTTCCTTCTCATGGTGCCTTGGTGTGGGGTCTAGTTGGAATAGTATGAAATTAATAAATAAAAATGTTAAATAAATAGCAAACATTAACATAAGAGGTTGTGAATATAAATACTTACATCTTGACAAAATTAAATAATTTACAGAATAATTAAACTAGCTACTCTTCTTCTTTCTTCCAGGAAGTGCAATTTCTCTACTTTTAAATACTAACTCAGAATTGCAGTCACCATCGATTTGGACTCTATTTACATTTAAGAACATTGTGTTTTTAACACATTAAATTAAAATTTACCTTTCATTTATTTATTTAGCATCTTGAATGGATCTTAAAAGAAGTGAAGTCTTTGTGGTCCCCCATTAGGAATCTGTTCCCTGATCTCCCCAACGCCATCCCCACGGTCACGGCAATCGAGCCAAGCTGTTTCCTGGGGAATGTGGCGTGATGGGTTGCTAAGGTTGCTATATCTGGGTGGGCACACAGGAAACCAGAAGGCCCCTGGCCCAGTGGTCTCTGGCCTCTGAGTCCAGACGTGGGGGTCTGAAAGCCGCAGCAAGAGAGGGAGCGGGGACCCCGGGGAATGCACAGCCTTGGGCACCACCCCTCCAGGCTGACTTCCGGGATGTGCCGCGGCTAGCCCTCTTTGAGTTGACAGTGGGCCACAGATGCTCATCAATGGTCTAAAGAGTGATTCTCTGGAAGGTCTATTCCTAATTATTTCCCTCTGGAACAGTGCTTTGTTCAGTCCTTAACACAAAACTGAATCAAACAAAAATTTTAAAGATGCACTTGCCACAATGGCCCTCACCAATCACAGATGCTTCCCGGTGCCAGTGTCCCAGCCCCAGCCACGGCCCGAGGCACCCTCGGGCTGACACACCACCCCGCCCCGCCCTGCACCGCACACCACCTGCTGCCCACGGCAACACTCCCAGCTACGACAGACAAAGGAATACTGTGGTTGCAAACTCCAAAAGCTTCCCTGAGAACCTTTTCCGTTGAGCTTTCCACTGGAGATTTTGAAACTGCTCTTCAGATTTCTTTCAGAAAACAAAAATAAATCACTTTGTAATACTTCAGTGCCTCTCCCCTTCAACAGCTCTCCAAGCCCTCTGTGGTCAGGGGCCCTGAGCAGCCACTGCTCAGCAACGTGGGAAACACTGATTTCTAGGCACCCCTTTGGATAAACTTGGCCTGAGGCCTCCCCTGGGCCCGGCCTCTCCCCACACACCCCCCAGGCTGCCCAGAGAGAAGTCCCTGTGAGTTCAGAGTCCCCCACTGCCAGGGAGAGCAGGGGGGCAGTAAACAACTGAAGGGAGCAGACGATGGTGGCCCAGCCCATTCTGGTGAGGCGGCTCCTCGGCGACGCAGCCTAGACTTGGATGCCCCTCACGGCCTGTTTGATGCTCTCCAGCAGGTCCTTGTTCGCAGGGTTCTGGTAGCACTCCTGGTTGGAGCACATGTCAGTGAGCGTGTTCACATATGCATCGAAATTCTGTTCGCAAATTGGCTCCTGGAAAACAGAGCCCGGTTAGCAGCCCAGCTCCCTGAGGACCCTGTGGTTTCCAAATGCAATGGACCTGTCCCCATGCAGCCTGCGACCAGCCACCCGACACGCAGTGCCAGGACACCTGCGTGTGTCTGTCTGCTGCTGGGGCCACGGCTTTTTTGTTTTGAAGAGCCCAAGCTCTTCACTGGGCTCGGGTTCCCTGCCTGGGCAGAGTGCACCAGTGGGGGAGAGAACCCCCCAGAGCAGCTGGACCTGGAGGCCAAGGACACCTGCCACCCCACCCTCCAAGGGCCCCAGGCTCCTACCATGTGAGGAAGGCGGATGTTGGCGAGACTTCGGATGAGGGCCTGGCTCAGGCCAGACAGCTCCAGAAACAGGGCTTCATTCTGCTCCTCGATGAGCTTGTTCTCCTCCTCGATGTTCTTCAGATTCTTCTCCATGGAGGATATCTGTGCCAGAGAGAGATGGGGGTGCCCCCTGCCCTCTCGCCTCTGGGCCCGGCACCGTCTGCTGTGCCCCAGGACAAGACCCTCACGCCTTCCTTGAGCAGGTGGGTGTGCTCCCCAGGCTACAGAGCCACATCTCTCTAGGCCAGATGATGGGGCGCCCTGCCACGAGCCAAGGGGCTGGCGATGGCCTGGTGCCCTGGCAAAGGGGAGGGAAAGGGGAAGACTTCCGGCAGCACAGTCAGAACCCTAGGGAAGCAGGGGGGGTGCGATGACCAGGCCAGTGCTTGTGGTGCCATCCAGCTGGCACCAGGTCAGCAGTTGGGGGTGAGATGACCCACCTTCGTGATGGTCTATGTTCCTCATCTGTAAAGTGGGGATAAAAGCACTCACCCTGGCTTGTGGGGGCTAACTCTGGGTCTTCCTCTTACAAAAGACCAACAAACTCTCTTAAATAAAATTCTGGCAAGCAGAGCAGGCAAATCCATCTCCCTCTACAAACTCACCCCAGAGCGAAGCCAGGCTGTCGACTTTCCAGCCCTGGGGTGTCCTAGAGTGCCCAGCACCATTCCCTTTGCCTGTGCCCAGCAGGACATGAGGAGGGGACCCCAGTCAGAAGCCAAAGGGGCGCTCTGGGCTCCACCTGGAAATCCCTGAAGGGGTAGTGACAACAGGGCAAAAGGTTGTGGACAGTCTAACTGCTACAGGCAGCTCGGCACCAAGCAAAGCTTCATGGCCAACAGGGCCCTGTGCAGACTCATGGCCAGGGTGCAGGGGCGAGACATCATGTCCAGGGTTTGGCCAGAGAAGACGTGCTAGGGAGGGCCTGAGAGCTGCCTTCGGTGTTGAGGGTCAGCCACCATCTGATGGTATGTCTCGAAAGGCTGGCGCCACGGGGACAGATGCACTTAAAGTTCCCACAGAGACAATGTGTGCAAAGCACCAAGCCACCTCAGATGTAAGGAATGGTGAGCGCCCTGGGGCTGTGGACAAGGTTGAATACTTTCCTTCCAATCACGAGGCTCTGTGACCTGGGTGCACAGAATCTGGTGACAAGCACTTGATTATAAAAGGGTTGGGAAGCGGGTGTGGCTCAATCGGGAGCCATTTACGCCGGCCTGCGCGGCGCGGTGCGCTGATGCAGCAAGACCTCGCAGCAAGGGGGAGATAAGCAGACACAGAAAAACACACAGCAAATGGACACAGCAAACACAAGCAGCAAGGGGGGGATAAATAAATAAATAAATAAATCTTTAAATTAAAAAAAAAAAAAAAGGGTTGAATCGGGGACTGGAGCCTGCCTGCTTCCTTCTTCGCCCTTCCACAGAGCACAGGATTCAAGGAGCTCCCTCAAAGGAAAGCTAATGACACTTAACATCTGTTCAACAATTGAACAAATGGATTATTGGCAAATAGAGAGAAATTTAACGTGCTATCCAAGGATGTTGACATGAATACGGGCCCTTGAGACCCTAAGGAGGGGCAATGCCACCCCCACAGGGCATTGTGTCTCCAGCAGCCAGAGACCTCTCCAGGGGACTGGGGAAGGGCCCAGCCAGGAGGCAGCCTGGCTTGCTTTTGCTGCTCCTGAATCTAGGGAAGGTGCTGCATCTACATGTGCCCAACAGATGATGCACATGTAGATGCAATGCTCACACAGGCTTTTGATTAGAAAGAGGTCAAGATGAAGACTGCCTGTTGAGAAAAGAGCACTAAAACAAAGCAGGTGGGACTACAGTATATTGTGAGAAAACCTGTCTTCTGCAGCAGCCATTCTGGGCTTTAACATTTTCCCATCTGTACCCTCTGCCCACAAAAGGGGCTCTGCCTCACATCACTACAAAGCCCATTCCCTCCCCTGTGGGACCTGGCTACCACCCACCCACCCTTTTTCCTTCCAGCAGAACAGAGGGTGCCCTGTGCCTGACCCCTCCCAGCTGCCTACTCTCCTCTGGCCACACTGGCCAAGATCAGTCCTAACTCAGCAGGCAGAGGGCAGTGGAGTTTCATTTTTAAAATAAGATGTTTACAGATTTTTCTCTGATTGTAAATGATCATAATGGGAAAATCAGATAAATATGATGCATGCACTTAAAGTGATTTGCAATCCTATCCTTCAGCAACACCAGCTATTAGACATGGCAATTTCTCTAGGTCAGAACTTGTGTGAAGAACTTTCCAAGCAGTATCACATTTATCTTGTACAATCATTCCTATTTTTATCTCCATTTTACTCATGAGGAAGCCATGGAACTAAGGGGCTGAGAAGTTTGCCAAGGGTATTGGGCCAGGACTATGTTTGGGTTTGAACATGGCTTAAGAGGACAGAATGTTAGGCACCACACTAAGACTGCTAACCCTGACAGGAGTGCTGCATCAGACAGGACTACCAATGTTGACAGGATTACTATTTCTGACAGAACTACTAGCCCTGGCAGGACTAATAATCTGGAAGGACTATTACCCCTAACAGTGCTACTAACATTGAGGGGACTACTATCAAGGGCAGGACTACTATACCTGACAGGACTGTTAACCCTAGCATGAGTACTAACAGTAAAAGGACTGCTAATCCTAACAAGACTCCTATCCCTGACAGGACTACTAATCTGACAGGACTAATACCTTTGATAGGACTATGACCCCTGCGAGAACTATTAACTCTGACAGGACTACTAATAACCTGACAGTATTACTAACCTTCAAAGAACTATTAACCCTGAATGCACTACTATACCAGATAGATCTACCAACCCTGACAGGACAACTAATACCAACAAAACCAAAAACTATCATGGGATTTTATACCCTGACAGAACCATTAACAGTTGACAGGACTACTAACCATGCCAGGACTATGAATGCTGACAGGACGACCACCCTCACAGGAATACTAACCATGATAGGACTACTACCAATGACACAATTACAAACCCTGATAAGACTGCTAATGCTAACAGGGCTCTAACCATAATAGTACTACTTCCCCGACAAGACCACTAATCCTGACAGGACCACTACCCTATTCAGGGTTACTATCACTGACAAAACTACTAATACTGACAAGACTACTAACCCTAATAGGACTGCTACCCCTGACTGGAATATATGCCTGACTGGACTACTTCCCTCATAGGACTATTAATACTAACAGGACTACTAACCCTGAAATGACTACTAACCACACAGGATTTCTACCCTTGACAGAACTAATACCCCTGATGTGACTCCTACCTCTGACAAGACAGCTAAAACTGATAGGACTACTAACCCTAACAGGACTACTAATCTTGAGAGTATACTAACATGACAGGCAACTACTACCCATGACCTGTGACAGGACTATTGTTCCTAACAGGACTATAACCCCTTAAATGGCTACAAACCTAAGAAGGCTAAATGCCCTGACAGGGCTACTAACCCTGACAGGAATACTACACCTGAAAGTACTACTAACCTTGGCAGGACTACTACTCCTGACAATGCTCCTAACCCTGACAAGACTTTTCCCTCTGTCAGCACTACAAAATTGACAGGACTACTAATCTGACAGAACTGCTACCAATGAGTTGAACACTAACCCTGACAGGACTATCACCCCTGATAGGACTATTAACCCTTACTGGACTACTAACCTGACAGGATTAATACTCCTGAGAGGTTACTAACCCTGACAGGTTTCTTAATGCTAACAGAACCACAAACCATGGTGAGATTATTGCCCTTGACATGCCTACTACCTCTGAGAGGAAAAGTAAACAGGACTACTAACTTGAGAAGACACTACTCCTGACAGGACTATTGCCCCTGAAAGAAGAATAACCATGGCAGGACTGTGAATCCTGACAGTACTATTAACCTCACAAGATTACTACCCCTGACAAGAATACTACCCTGATAGGACTAAAAACCTGACAGGACTACTAATCATGGCAGGACTACTACCCCTGTCAGGATTATGACCCATATTAGAATGACTATCCATGGCAGGACTACTATCCCTGACAAGAATATTACTACTGACAGAACTACTAATGATAACAGACTACTAATCATCCTCAGAGAACTAAAACCCTGAAAGGACTACTAATCCCGACAGGACTAATAAACATGACAGTACTACTACAACTCATAGGACTACTAATGCTTTCAAGACAACTAACTTGACAGGATTACTAAACTCATAGGAACACTACTCCTTACATGACCCCTAACCCTGACAGGACTACTGATGCCAAAAAGACTACTAATCCTCACAGGACTAAAACCCTGACAGCACTACTAACCTGACAGGACAAATACCTCCTGAGAGGTCTACTAACCCTGACAGGACTATTAATGCTAACAAAACCATAATCTGTGATGGGACTACTACAATATACAGTGCTATTACCTCTGAGAGAACAAGAAAACATTACAAGACTATTACACCTGACAGGACTACTACCTCTGGTGGGACGACTATCCCTGAGAGGACTAATAACTCTGACAGGACTTATAAACTTGACAGGACTACAAACCTGATAGGACTACTACCTCTGACAGGTTTACCACCCCTGACAAGAATACTAACCCTGACAGTACTACTAACCTAATAGGACTACTAAACCTCATAAGACTACTAACTCGTCATGACTACTACAGCTGATGGGGATTACTAACCTTGACAGGACTACTACCACTGACATGTTTACTAGCCATGACACTATTACTACCTGACAGGACCACTACCTCTATAGTTTGTTATACAAACTATAACAGTTTAGTACCCCTGACAGTACTACTAAACCTGACAGACCTAGCAACCTAATACCCAAGACAGAATTATTATGCATATCAGATCTACTATCCATTACTACCAACATTTACTATATTAATATCTTGACATAACTACTACGCCTGACAGAAATACTACTGCTGACAGGACTACTATTCCTCACAGGACTAAAACCCCAACAGGACTACTACCCCTAACAGGACTACTGAACCTGACAGGACTACTGACTACAACCGGACTACTACCCCTGGTAGGGCAACTAATCCTGACAGGATTACTAACCTGACACGAACATTAACTTCACTGGACTACTATCCCTACAGAACTATTAAAGCTGACAAAGGGTCTCTCTGCCTAGAAGAGACCACACCAAATCTCGGTGTGTATTTCCATCCTTCTCTCCCATTTCTCAGCAAGCTCTGTTCTTTCCCCCCATTTCCCAGTGAATTCTTTTTACTGGCCTAACTAAATTGGCATGTTCTTAAATTCTTTTATGCGACATAGCCAAGAGCCTAGAGGAATCCAACACTTCCCTGGTCCATTTGGTGAGCCATTGTCAGGAGACAGGAAGGTGAGTGGCGCTCCCTGCCCCCTGCTGAAGACTGGTAAGTTTTTGGGTTTTTTTCTTTTTTGCTTTTTTTGCATTTTTCCTTTGTTTGTTTTTGGTCAGTTTTGATTAAGGCCAGTCTGTGCCCTCTTTTGGTTCTGCCATTTTAAAGGGGTTCCTGGATAGGTTCCCACAGGACATAAACTCAGTCTGCCCAGGCTTCCGACTCCCTCTTCGGAGGTAGTAGGGACGAGCTCCCACACAGTGCAGATCCAAGGAGGTTCTGGATGGCGGGTAAAATCGTCCTTGAGACCTGACTGGGCATGTGGCCTAAGTCGAGCAGGACTCTGCTGGGAGTCTACCAGGCCCTCTCTGTGAGTTCAGAATGGCTATCACCTGTTGTAGCAACTCCTTTTAGTTAGAAGTGCCTTTGATCTTCCACCTACTGCTGTCCTCGTTGTGGGTCTGTGAGATGCTTTAGAATGCCTTAGAAACTAGAAATGCATTTGTTGCCGAGGCATGAGCCCCACCCTCGGTAGTGCCCTGGAATGTGGGGACAGTGAGCAGAGCTCCCCGATTTCCAGGATGCTGGGTCAGTGAGCAATCCATTCAGTCAGGTCTGGTGGTGGGATGCTCCCAGACTGACAAACGCATTTTATCCTCCCCTAGGATAATGGGCGGCTCTTCCAGCATTCCAGCAGACTCCCCATTGGGGTGCCTTCTCAGAAACTGGGACAACCTGCCTATTGATGGTCTAAAAAGAAAGAGGCTAATCTTTTCCTGCCACACCACGTGGCCACAGTGTGGCTGAGAGTGGGCTCTGTATGAGACCCTGAATTCCAGTTAAACCTGTGTAAGAGAAGGAGAGGACAGACAGACAGATCTGAGGGCCAGAGACCACGTGGCCATGTCTCCTTAAGGGGATGAGGAAATGTACTCTGTTTACTAAACCTCTCCCCGGTAGAATAAGGAACCTCCTCATGTGCCATCAACTAAGATTAAAAGGCTCCTGGCTTTCCTGGCTCCCCTCCTATATCCTTGTAACACTCCAATCCTTCCAGCGAAAAAGGCTTGCGGGTTTTACCCCTTGGGAGGTAACTAATGGAATGCAGCCCCCAGAGCAGCCCTAATTCATGTCTTATCAGGGGTAGGGCTTCTCTGGACCTCTTAGCTGTTGCCCAGGGATTTTCCTGGAGGAACTAAGCTGGAGGGTCCTGCACAAGGTTTCTGCTGTGGACAGACACTGGGAGCTTTGTGTTAAGGTGATTCTAAAGGCAGGTCTTTCCCTAAGCTAAGCTAAGCATGTAAAATTCTCTCTTCTGTTCTAATCTGTGCTTGCTTTAACTTTGTTAGTGTGCTTGTACTTAGGAACTCGTAAATTAGATTCGGGGTTCACCTGTTACAAGCTGGATAATGGTGAAAGGTAACCTGAAAAAATAAGTCTTTAAATGTCAATACTATCTTGCAATTGAATTTGATGTATAAAAGAAATCACAAGTAGAATTAATTCAGCCACTGAAAAAGCAGAAAAACTTAGCAAAGTTGTTACTGATAAGATTGTTTTAGTTGCTTGGTTAGTAAACAGAAGTGCCCAAATTGTTTTTAAGTAAAAACTTACTAGAAACTGTAACTAAGAGTTAAGATCATTATATAGATGCCTTTATATTATAAAACAGCAGAATGATAATATCTGAAATTGCTATAACTGGGTGGATTTAGCCTAGACTTCAGCTATTGTGATGGTAATTATGGACTGAGTTTCCTTTGTTTATGGTCACTCCAGGTCTAGCCTCACCCCTGCCTTTGCTTATGGTTATTTCATGGTAGCTTCTGCCCCCATGGCGCAGAGAAAGGCAAATTTAAGACCCCCCTGTCTCCTGTCCTGCCACTGGTGTTAGTGGCCCTGCTTTCTCTCCTGAATCCAGCTGTTTGCTGCCTGGGTGGAATTCTTGACCCTCAGGGTTGGACGCCCACTCTTCCAGTCCAGCGGCCGAGGACTAGGGAAGGGGGCCTCCCACCTCAAGTGCTGATGTTCCTAAAAGCAGCAAGTCATGAGAGAAACCAGTTTCCCTGAGGCTTCAATGGCCTCAGTGAAAATACACTGGAATTAGTTTTCCATCCAAGGTCTGCCAAAGTGAAAATGAGAACTAAGCGAAGTTCTGAAGTAAAGAAAAATTGTATTTTAAAGCACTGGGGACAATTGGTTATAAGCCAATAATTAAAAAGAACAAAATTCTTATGCAAAACTTCATGATCATAGTGCATATTAATCAGAAATAGCCTTCAAAGAGATATTTTAAATGTTATTTTACAGTTAAACTTATTTTGTAAGAGAATGAAAATTATAAGTAACTGTCTAACTCTCTCTGTCTATTTGCTCAGTGTATATCTTCATGCATCGGGATGGCAATCTCAAATTAACAAATGAAAATTCTTGAAAGAGCTCTATTCAAATTGTTAAAAATTAAATATGTGGTTATATATCTTTTTTTTTTT
>JAQZBX010015866.1:0-10687 GCA_029593785.1 Cabassous unicinctus
TTAACAGATGTAAAATGCTTAGTACATGGTCTAGGACAGACTTAGCCCTCAGTATATGACCATTATTACTTTATTATGATTGTTTTAAACGAAGAATAGGGTCACTTTTGAATTGTTACATTTCTCACAAGAAAAATGCAAGCTGACTTGCTTAGCAGATAGGAGTCTGACGTGGTCATGGGACTTCCAGCCTAAGTCCCATCTTCTGTACCTCACAACTCTACCGGGGTTGCCAGAAAAACCACCAACAAAAAAGTTTAATATAAGTATGTCCCAAATATTGCGTGAACATGTTTACACTAAAATGTTATTCATTGTCTATCTGAAGTTCACATTTAACTAGGCATGCTATACTTATATCTGCTAAATCTGGTGACCTGTGACTCTACACCTCTTTCATTTCTAACTGGACTAGGGATTGCTACACATTGGGTTTCTCAGTAAGCAAACTCTGAGAAGGAGGTCAGCATGCGGGAAGCAGGCTGGGGAGTGCTTGGGGGCATGAGAATTGGGTGGTAGTGCAATCTCAACAACGGCCTTTGCTGACACCATGGGGAGCTCTGGAGCTGGGAAGGAACCCTCAGCATCCACCACAGATAGGGGCCCAGAGGCCTGGGCTTCCTTACTTTCTCAATGATCAGTCACTGGATATGGGCTTCACTGGATATGGGCCGCCCCAGGAAGGGGCCTGGCCTTGGAGGACATGGCTCTCAGGGGCTGAGGGAAGTTCCTGGACAGGGACTCAGCTTGGAGAAGGGGCCTCAGACCATGGCATCCCCTCATGGTGTCCCCTCCTGGCAACTCCTCAAGGCGTCTCCACATGGTGATACCTCATGGCGTACCCTCTTAGCAACCCCTCATGGTGTCCCCTCATGGCATCCCCTCATGGCGTCCCCTCCTGGCAACTCCTCATGGTGTCCCCTCATGGCGTCCCCTCATGGTGTCCCCTCATGGCAACTCCTCATGGCGTCCCCTCATGGCAACTCCTCATGGCGTCCCCTCATGGCAACTCCTCATGGCGTCCCCTCATGGTGATACCTCATGGCGTACCCTCTTAGCAACCCCTCATGGCATCCCCTCGTGGCGTCCCCTCATGGTGTCTACTCCGAATGGGGAGCATGATGAGCCCCCTCCTAAGAGGGAAACTGTGACTAGAGTGGGAGAGTTACCTGGAGTCTCGGATGTTTTCTCAGTCCGTGAGGCCTGCACTTTAAGGCTGTTTCCTTCCTCCTGACTTCTCTGGGTATTCTTAAAATGGGCCCCCATCTTCTGAAGTTACCTGCACATGCCTCTGCTCCTTGTGCCCTCAAAGGAAGGAGCAATGTGCCCCTGATAAAGCTGGGACCCTACATGTCCCAGGCTTGGCACAGAATCTCATATGTAGATGCACAGTCCGTTATCAGAATGGAATTTGGTTCTGCACTGGTGTCTCAGAAAGAACATCAGTGGGTATCCGATTCACACCCTGAAACCCATTTCTCAGATTCCCCTTCTCGCTTCCCAGTTCCCTCACATCCCGCAGCTCTTCTGGAGCCTCTTACCTTACGCTTTCAAATACTCAAACTCTTCTTCCTCCCTCCCCCTGTCCCCTCCTGGAGCTCTTCACTATGGACGTTGGTGGCTTTTCTAGCTGAGTGAGAGACACTCTGGGCCCACCTTTTGGATCCTGTTGCTTGTGTCCCATTCTCCAATTATTTATTCCAGAATATCAGGCAAACGTATCATGTTAACTTCATGATGGGAGGTCAGAGCACAGGCAGGGCAGAACCATCTCCACGTTAATAAATCTCACCCTCACCACAATGCTAATTGTTTTTTAACCCCACCATTTATTGTGTCAGGCAGTGACCTAAGTATGTCCCACTGAATATAACGTTTAATCCTCACAACAATTTTATGATCATACTGATGAAAATCCTTACTTTGTAGATGTAACTGAGAGAAGTCAAACAGCTATGCCCAAAGCTGCTCAGCATTTGAGCCTTGGTGTGTTGAACTCTGAAGCCCATCCTTCTGTATGCCTAGGAAGAAGGAAGAGAGAGAGGGAGAAAAAAGGAAGGAAGGGAGGGAGGAAAAAAGAAAGAGAGAGGGGAGAGGGCGGGAGGGAGGAAGGAAGGGAAGGAGAGAGACAGGAAGGCAGGAGGGAAGGCAGGCAGGCTGACCAAGAAAGAAAGAGAGGAAGAAACCCCCTGTGATACTGAGTTCACAGGTGTTCCCTGTGACTGCCTGCTGCGTCTTTAGGCAGGCTGTCTTTCTCCTCTCCAGCTGCACAGAACCATGTCGGCAAAGAAAAGCTGACCACTTTTTAGCATCCCTTTGAAAGAGAAAACGTTTTAAGGTAGATTTTATTAGAGCTCTAGTACATGGCAGACTATCGTTTAAGAAGCAGATTCCAGAAGAACCATTTTCTTGTTGGGTAGAGGCAAGGGATGGTTTGGGCATAAATATTTTAGCTCTTTTTCGTGGTTGCTGTGTGTGTCCTTATCAGGAGACATTCTTTAAAGGCTGAAATCACAGGCACCTTTGCTGGAAAGTAGGATTCCTGGGCCATGGAACAATCTCTGAATCTCAGAAAAAAGCGTTTTCTGCTCTTGGGAATGTTCCCAGTTCAGGGCCTAGAGGCCTCGGGGGCTGAGGGGGATTCTTGTTTCTTATTCTGAGCTAGGTGGGGTCCGTGAAGCAGGCAGTGTCAGTGGTACAATGGTCACCTGACACTTGGTCCCCCCACCGTCCTGTACCCTCTTTCTGGTAACTGCTTCTTGTTTACTCTGGGCAGATCCAACCTTCCCCAATCTCAGCTGAGGATTTCAGCAAAGCTTATTCTCCACCCCCATGTGCCACCAAAGGTGAACACTCAACTGAGCCCTGAGCCAACGCTCACCTCCCATGCTGCCAGCCTGCTCTGATCGGCTGTGGGATGTAGCCGTTGCCTAACCAGAGCCAGGAACGCAGGAGCCCTGTTCTGCTGGAAGTGGGAGCTTGAAGGGGATGTGAGATCTAGAGTTGTTGGCAGCCATTTTGTTACTATGAGTGAAGGGCCTATCTGAGAAGAGAACCAGCATGGAGGAAAGTGAGGCCCTAAGACCATGAGACAGAGAGAATAAAAGGATCTTGTTGATCTTGTATAAGCCCCTGACTCAGCCTTTTCTGTTGGACTTACCCCTCAACTTTTCAATCCCTAGAACCAATAGTCTTTCCTTAAGCCAGTTCAGGGTCTTCCTCACTCAAAACCAAAAGGAAGTCCTGGGGAAAATCCATCTACTATCAAAAGGTATTTCCAAATTACAGATTTGTTCTATGGGATAACTTGTGAATGAAGAGCTGACAGGATTTGCTAATGAATTGAACGTGGAGTGTAGAGAAAGAGGTTGTCAGGGGTGACTCTCCATTGTTTGGCCTGAGCAGCTGCTAGACTGGAGCCACCATTCCTTGAGATGTTCGTAGCAGATAAAGAGTAATGCTAGGCTAATGCAGCTGGGGATGCTTATTTTAGTAGAATATCAGCCTCATTATATTTGTTTTTCAAATCTGGATTCAAAACCTATGCCAAGTTTCTACCAGTTTAATCAAACTGGGAAGAAACAACTATTCTTGGGTCCTACGTGCAAGACAGTATTTTAGACTTTTCTTTCTCTTCCTTCTCTCCCTCCTCCTCCTCCTCCTTTTGTAAAACAATTTCACCCAGTAGCATGCTAACCACTTCCATTTGTTGGACTTCTAAAATGTTGGCGTTATAAATTATCATTTGCAAAAAATTCTGTGAAACATAATTTTTTAAAGTTTTCATCCAACAGAATTCAAAGTATAAGGAATAAGTGGTGAATTAATCCAGGGTCCTTTTTTCTGTTCTAGAGAGATTTTTAAAAAGTCCCTGTGCTGGGAGAGTGAGCACGAGAAGTGAGAGGATCGAAAGGCAGAAAGGCCTTGAGAAGGGGCTTCGCGTTCTGCCCTCCCCATGAGTTCCAAGCAAGTTTAAAAACAACAACAGAGAGGCAGGATGGGGGCGGGTGGAGGGAACAGCCACCATCTGTGTGTTCCAGGTGGGCGTTGGACAGGTGGCACACCTGGGCACATCCCTAGTGGCAGCACGTCACGGGAGCAGTAGAGGAGAGCTGGCTGGTTTGCGTGTCTCAGTGGAGAGCCAGTGTCTGCCTCAGGAGCAGGGAGGAGAGCAGCCAGGTATTTCCCCATCTCCAGGGATGCTCAGAAGCATGGAGATAAGGGCAGATGTGGAAAGACCTGGAGCCTGGGAAGGGGGCTGAGGGCCCACAGATGACATCTTTGTGAATCGAATCCTGGAGTGTGACGGGCAAGGCCGGCCCTTCGCCGTGGATTTCGCCTGCAGTGACCTCACGCCCCTGCCTGTCCCCCTCTTCTGGCGCTGTGGCCGGCAAGGCCTTCCCAGCCGGAACAGCCAGGGAGGACACGAAGTGCCTGGACCTACTGAGAATCTGCTTCTGGCTCTCATCGGATTGAGGGCACTCAAGAAAGTGGACGGAGTTATAGAAAGCTAACATCCCATTTCTTTCTAAGATATGATAGTTGTACCTGAGTCACGCTGGGGCTCGTGGTGGGTTTTTAAGAAATGTGCGTGAGCTCTCTGTGAGAGTTACATTGCATTCATTTTGGCTATACGTACGTGAGTGTGCATGTGAAGGGGCTCAACAGGACCCAAAGCCCCCACTTAAAAGGGTTCCCCCCTTTAGAATGCACTAGAAGTATAAATACCACACCTGAGGCCAGTGGGCCGCGGCTGGCACAGGGCAGGCTCTCCAGAAACGCTGGCTTCCCCTCTGGCTGATGGCCTTCTCCCTCTTCTCTCGTTCCCACCCGCCTTTCCTTCCTCAGGTCAGCATCGCCTTGTCTCCTGACTCCCCCGTAGCTCGGGGTGAGTGGGTCTGTGGGAAACCTTCGCCCCCAGGGGGTGATGGAGCCCAGCTGCACTGGAGGCTGGGACGGACTGGGCCCCTCCCCGCCACCACAGCCATCCCTGTCCCCACAGCCAAGCCTTTGCGCCTGGGTCCTCCGGCCCCCTTCAGGCCGGATCGCTAGGGGCAGAGCCCGGGGAGGTGCCACCTGGGCAGAGCCCCTGTTTACACAGCGGAGGGGAGCCAGAGATGGAGCGGGACAAATTGCCCCGTAAACCCAGGAGACTTGGAATTTAACCTTGAGAGCTGCCTGTGGCTGCTTTTCCCCTTCACTGGTGGTGCAGGAATGAAGACACTGCTGCCCAGAGCCCCTGCATCAGGCTATCATCCCTGCTGGGTGGGATTCGTGGCTCAGACCAAGGGGTGCCAGGAGTGAGTAGCTCAGTCAAACCCTGGGACCATTTTGCACCCCTGGGCAGATCACTGTGTCTCCAGGGGTCGAGTGGAGCTCACGTGGTGGAAGCGAGCTCTGGCCATAAGGGGCCAGCACTCAAGGCTGGGTGTAAACGCTCACTCCTGTGGGGCTCAGAGTACACCCAAACTGAAAATACCCTACATGTCCAGCAAAAGGGGATTGGCTTTTTTTTTAAAAAAAGTAGCATAGTCACAAAATGGAATACTAGCTAGTCACTGAAAGCTAATGATGTTTTGGTTGAACAATATGACACTGCCACTTTTGTAGATCAAAAACAGTTGATTCGGGGCTGGGTGCACCTGGGGCAGGCTTCCAGGGAGTGTGTGAGTGTTCATCTTGTCACAGTGTGTTATACCAGTGGGGGGAGACCCACATAATGAGCAGCAAGGTGGTGACTCCCGTCCTGGGGAGGCCCGCTGTGTTCTCAGGTGGAGGGGTGGGGGTCTCTCGAGAGCACAGGCAGTGCCTAATAGGGGAGGGCAGAGCACTGTGTCAAGCCCTCGGCGTTGCTGCAAGTAATCATGAATCTTATCTTTCAAGAAGTGAAGCCTGGTGGTGGCTGTGGGTCCTGAGGGGAGGGGGAGGGAGGACTAGAACAGATGGAACGGGGGCATTTGGGGGGAGATGGAATGTTCTACATGATCTTGCTATGATGGATACAGGCCAGGTTGAATTGCATCAAAGTTTATAAAAGTGTATGGTCCAAAATGTAAACCAGAATGTAGACCGTTTACCATGGTTGGCAGCTATGTTTCATGCTTTGTACGTCAGTTGTAACAGACATACCATCCACATATACAGTGTTATTCATAAGGGGAGGGGAAGGGGGAGGGTGTTGTGTACATGGGAGTCCCCTGTATTTAATACGTGACTTTTCTGTAACCTAAAAATTCTTTGAGGACAAAATGGAAAAAAAAGTAAGATGCTGGGGGAATAAATGGAAGGCAGTGTCACTGTACATACAGGACAACAGATCTTACAGTGATGAAAGGGAAAATGTTTAAACATTTTCTAAAAAATATTTCTTCGTTATCTTTATGATCCCAAATTAAAAAAAAATTATTTAAAAATTTTTTTGTATTTTATTTCTTATTTTTAAAACTATCATTATTGTTCATTTTCTTATTAGTTGTATTTGGCTATTTTTCTGGCTTCATTTTTGAAGAGGTTTTGCATCACAGAAGGGTTACGACTGTGGCAGGGGAGGATCATTGGTGTGGGTGTCAGTGACGGGGGACACATGGGAGGAAGCGCACCTGGGCATACGTATAAGGGATAGAAATGTGTTCAGGTGGTCATGGGCCATTGTCATGGTGGGTGGAGAGTCACACAATAACCGAAGGAATATCAAATTCTCATCCTGAGGAGCTCTGCCACATTCTCAAACAGATCACAAGAATCCCCCGAGTACAGGGGCAGTGACTAGTGGAGGAGG
Organism: Cabassous unicinctus; assembly: GCA_029593785.1. Classification (NCBI taxonomy): domain Eukaryota; kingdom Metazoa; phylum Chordata; class Mammalia; order Cingulata; family Chlamyphoridae; genus Cabassous; species Cabassous unicinctus. Next base: position 6,779 of record JAQZBX010015866.1, read on the forward strand.
ATGGTCCACTGACAGGCCCTTGATACTGAAGACTGTACTTATGAACCTTTACTCTTTAAAAAAAACAACAATTTATTGAAGTATATCATTCATACATGAACATACATAAACAATAAGTGTTCAGTAAACATTGTGAACTTACAAAATAAACATGCATAACATCACACAGGGCTCCCACACATCACCCCCCACAAATACTTTGCATTGTTGTGAAACATTTGTTCACAAATTATGAAATAGTGCTGTCAAAGTATTACTACTAACTATAGTCCCTATCTTACTCCCCTATACTTTTTTAAAAGGATTTATTTATTTACTTTTATCCATTTTTACACACACACCCATTTTTGCGGGGACCTGACGGCGCACCCACATGTGGGGCCTGGGGGCTCACCTGATAGCGGGGCCTGGCGGCGCATCCGCGCACAAGGGCTGGCAGCCCACACGCCTTCTATATTTTTCTTTTTTTAATTTTTACCAGGAGGTCCCAGGGATCGAACCCAGGTCCCTCCATCTAGGAGACGGACGCCCAACCACTTGAGCCACATCCATCCCCCTGCTATATCTCTTAAGGTTGACCAAAGATACCTAGAGTTACAGTCTTTTCCCATACAGGATGGTCATATAATAAATCAGGCTTAGTTTATCAACAGCATTCTAAAAACCAGGCCTAGGGAGAAAAACTAGGTCTGGGGACACATGCATGGTTTCTAATATAGCGAATGTTTAGCCTACCCTGATTATCACAAAATCAGGACAGTGAGAATATTCACATGAACCTTTACCTTTGAAATTGTAACTCAGTCTAGTATTATAGGATGCTTAAGAGTTGCCTCCTGGGAGCCTCCCTGTTGCTCAAATGTGGCCTTTCTCTAAGCCAAACTCAGCATATAAATACATTACCTTCCCCCCCAGTGTGGGACATGACTTCCAGGGATGACCCTCCCTGGCACCGAGGGATTACTACCAAGCACCAATTAGCAATGCAACTGGAAAAAGACCTTCACCAAAAGGGGGGAAAGGATATGCCAGCTGGGCCCTGAGCCTCAGCGGAGTTGCAACACCTACTCTTCTGTTCATTGGACTCACCTAGGACAACTAACAGGGAGATGAGGACTGACAACCACCATACCAAGGAAATGAACTATGGACTAGAGTGGACTTACTGGTATTCTACTACAGATTTATTATGGTTCTAGCAATGGAAGCAATTACAACATTGATGTGGAGGCAGTGGCCACTGGTGGTTCTTAGGGGCAGGGAGAGGGAAAACCAGGTATAATATGGGGGCTTTTTCAGGACTTAGGAATCGTCCTGAATGACATTGCAACAACTGATATAGGCCATTATATATCTTCCTATAACCTGCAGAATTGTGTGGGAGAGAGTATAAACTACAATGTAAACTATGGTCCATGCTAGGTGGCAATGCCCCAGTATGCGTTTATCAATTGCAATGAATGTGCCACACTAATGAAGGATGTTTTTTATGAGGGAGGGTGTGGGAGGTGTGGGGAGTGGGGCATATGGGAATTCCTATATTTTTTGTATAACAGTTATGTAATCTAAGTATCTTTAAAAAAAATTAAAAATGTGTTTAAAAAATAAAGTAAAAAGCAAAACAAAACAAAAAACAGAAAAGGGGAAAGGTAAAGACAAATGAGATTATATCGCTAAGAGACTTCAAAGTGAATCAGGAGGTCATCTAGAGGTTATGCTTATGTATATCTCAGCAGGATCTCGTTGACTGCCAAAGTAGATACTACTCCAAATAGGGGCTTCTCCTGAGGGCTCTGGAGACATCTAGACACTAAAGTCAGGGCAGATAGCTCAGGAGTTTGGTGTCTTGCCAGTGGGCTCTCCAGACAGAGTTGAACTCAGTTGTGGTTTCCCTACACATGGCTCTTCTGTCCTATTTGAACCGATAATTAGTACTAGAGTTGGTAGGTGTACATCCAAGAGACTTAAATCTTTGGTCCATCCATGTGCCAGCTGGGCCCTGAATCTCATTGGAGTTGCAACACCTACTCTCCAGTTCATTGGTCTCACCCAGGACAACTAACATGGAGATGATGATGGACAACTACCGTACCAAGGAACTGAGAGAGTCTACAACTGCAAGCAAGAAAGTCTCATCCATAAGCCCTGTGGGAACACAACCCCCTCTCAATTAGAGGTGGAGTGGACATAACCAACCCAGAATTCTCAGGATTGAGGAATGAACTGTGGACTAAATTGGACTTACTGGTATTCTACTATAGACTTATTGTGATTCTAGCAATGGGAGAAATTATATCATTGATGTGGAGGCAGTGGCCACTGGAGGTGCTGAGGGCAGGGAGAGAGAAAAACAGGTGTAATATGGGGGCATTTTTGCGACTTGGGAATTGTCCTGAATGACATTGCAATGACAGATACAGGCCATTATAAATGTCATAACCTACAGAATTGTGTGAGAGAGTGTAACCTACAATGTAAACTTTAATCGACGCTTAGTGGTAATGCTCCAAAATATGTTCATCAATTGCAATGAATCTACCTCACTAATGAAGGATGTTGTTAATGTGGGAAAATGTTGGAGGTGTGGGAAGTGGGGCATATGGGAACCCCCTGTATTTTTTATGTGACATTTGTATAATCTAAGTATCTTTGAAAAAATAAATAAATAAAATTTAAAAAAAAACATTTGAATATCAGAGATCTCTGATCTGGGAATCTCAGTTTTGTACAACAAATATCTTTATATGTGTATATAGTCACATATATTATAGATAGATAGATGATAGATAGTTGATAGACACCAAATGGATGGCAGGTATAAACAATTTTAATTTGCTTTATACCTTTCATATTTGATTAAAGTATAAATGAATACATTTTATAATAAAGAAATTGTTATTTGGTTTTGGAAATAAACATGTAGCTGATGCCCATGGGGTGTCCAGGCACCCTTCCGCCAGATCACAGGCAAATACCCCTCCCCCACAACCCACGACACCGGCACCTCCCAGGAGACTTGCTCATACGTCACACCCTCCCCTCCCCTCTGGTGGCTGTTGATTGGTCAACGGTGGTCACCTGATCCAAGCTGAGCCAATCAGTCTTTTTCCTGAGACTTTGCTCTTGGAACTGGGAAGAGGTTGTAAGGTGGTGTCAGGTGGTGGCTTTGAACCATAATAATGTCAGGGGTGTGTGGCAGCATGTTTTTGCATGTGGGGAATAGAGGAAGCTGGTCTGCAGCAAGAGAAGTTAGATGAGCAGAGGTGAGTGGGGAAGAGATGGTGAGGCAGCCCAGTAGAGCCGCTGAGCCAGCTCCACGCAAGGGGGGCGTGGAGGGCGGGGCCTCCTGGCTGCCCCCACCAGGCCCTCACTGCCAGGCTGCAGGCTGCCTGTGCAGGTCTCCAGGGCAGCGGCCACGTCTGGCTTGTTTGCTGTGAGTTCCCGACTTTCGCACGGTGTCTGGCAGGCTCCTGACTGTCTGCTGAATAAATGCAGGATGAATGGTTCACTGTAATGACTGCTGGCATCTTCTGGGCATTGTGCACACGGTCCAGGGGTCCCTGCATCGAGAGCTATTGGGTTTTCATGGCAACCCTAACTGGCGGGGAGCCTCAGTTTATATTTGAATAAGCTGAAGCTCAAAGAGGTTGCTAAGCTCCTGATCACACATCAGGAGAGCGGGGGAGCTGGGGTGGGGTCCAGCGCGCCGGGAGTCAACGGCTGTGCTTCCACCCCGGACAGAAAATCCACCAATGCCAGCACTGCCGGCCCCGCAAACAGCCACGCTGGTGACACCGAGGCTGACACCACCTCCACCACCTCCACAAGCAGCTCAACACTATCGTCATCAACAAGCACCGACAACGCCACCACCACCAACACCGAGACCCGCAACCCTAACTGCACCAC
>JAQZBX010015866.1:10787-37177 GCA_029593785.1 Cabassous unicinctus
CCGCAACCCTAACTGCGCCACAGACAGCGTAACAACACCCGCAACCCTAACTGCACCACAGACAGCGTAACAACACCCGCAACCCTAACTCCACCACAGACAGCGTAACACAACAACACCTACAACCCTAACTCCACCACAATGTAACACAAGACCGGCAACCCTTACTGCACCACAGACAACGTAACACCATTACATCAGCACCGGCACCGACACGCCCTCCGACCATGAAAGCACCTCCAGTTCCACACCACCAGGAATGCCATCACCACGACAGCAAGGTAACACCAGCCACAACGTCACCAAAAAGAAGCAACAAAAGAAGCTGACAGTGCACAGAGCCCTCCCCCTCCCAGACACGAAGTGCTCATCACGTCTAAACCCACTTTGCAGAGAGGACCCTGGGATGCCAAGGGGCTACGTAAGCTGCCTGGGATGGTCATGCTGGCGCCGGGTGCGGCTGTGGCTCCCCTGTCTCTTCTAGGAGGTCAAGTCCATATGGAGGCGACAGCAACCTTGATGACACCCTCCTTCTTTGGGGGTTCCTTTGCTCGCCCCCACAGAAGCTCAGGAAATGGGCACAGCTCCCTCATCACTCTTCACTTGGGCCACTCTCATGGGGAAGTGCCATGAGGAACGAGGGAGCTGGGGGTGCTGCTGGACCCCCGCAGCTCAGACCACACCTGGCACTGTGTCCACACCTGGCCTCCATGGCTTACAGCACCACCAGGCTAGGGGGCGAGGGCTCAGGGCTCCCGCGCTAGGATATGTCTTGGGTCTGTCCTCCAAGTCCGCTGTGACCAGCCCATCTCCGTGACCATCATCTCCCTTCTGGATGACCCCAGTAGCCGCCTCACTGATCTCCCTGCCTCCAGTCTTGTCAGTTGAGCTTTCTAAGATGTATACGTGCCCCCATGATGTCCCTCCACAACCCTGCCCCCTGCCATGGCTCATCCTTGCCTGACATGATGTCTGTAATCTGACCCTGCTCCGCTCCAGCTCATGCGCTGCCTCTCCTCCTCGTCCCCAATCCCTGCTGCTCACACTTTCCTGATGATGCCATGCTCCATTTTGCCTCCAGTGCTGTCCCTTTGCAAGGAGCATGGACCAGACCAGATAAGAATTTGTTGAGCATTTACCACAGGCCAAGACAGTGCTACAGTCTTTGCATTTATTCTCTCACTAAATCCTGAGAATGGCTCCATCATTCTCACCATGTAGATGAGGAAGCCAAGGACCAGAGCGGCTTAGAACCTTGCCCCAGCTCACATAACTCCAAACCAGTGGAGCTAAATGGGAGCGCAGGCAGCCTGACTCCACACTGAGCCACACTGCCTTAGAGCCCACCCGGGCCTCCGAGTCTGTGATCTTCAGCTGAGCGAGAGTGGCCGAGGGATGGTGTCTGTGAGAGAGCGTGGAGCAGCACCGTGATGCTACAGGGGAGGCAGTGGGAGCAGCAGGACGGCGTCACACTGGGGTGGGTCTGGGTTTGAGTCCCAGCTCTGCTCCCGGCTCTGGGGCAGGTGTGGCATGTGGCTTCACCTCTCTTGGCCTCGATTTCCCCTTCTGTAAAATGGGGGTTTAAAACAGTACCTCACTGCTCATGGTGGCTGCGGGTAGGGTCTGAGCTGAGAAGCTGGCGGGCGTGTGCCAAGCCCTGGTCCGGGCTCCACGTGCCCCCCGGGCTCCATGCCCCTGATGCTGTGTGGGTGCGGAGCCAGCTCCGGCCGGGACGATGGTGAAATATTTCCTGGGCCAGAGCGTGCTCCAGAGCTCCTGGGACCAATTGTTCGCCGCCTTCTGGCTGCACTACCCGAATCCTTATAGCAAATGTGTCTTGAAGGAAGACATAGTACAGCAGGAGGTGACCCCTGACCAGCAGCTCCTGCCCCAGCAACTCCTGACCAAGACCGACAGGATGCCCTGCTGGGTCGAGCTACTGTTTCCTGCCAATGCCGCTCACTTGGGGAACGTCCTGGAAGCTTCTCTTGTGGACCCACAGAATCAGACCACGGCCACCTTCACCTGGAACATCAACCACACTGGCCGATGGTGGTGGAGGAGCCGTGTGTTTACTGTGTGAACTCTCATTACAGTGGCTGGACCGAAATCCGCTGGGAAGCCTGGGTCTCCTCTAGCTTGTTTGGCATCTCCAGGGCTGTCCAGGAATTTGGTCTGGTCTGGTTTAAAAGCAACGTGACCAAGACTGTGAATGGTTTTGAACACATCTTGGCTAAGCTGCAAGGTGAAGCCCTTTCCAAAACACTTGTTGAGACAGCCAAGGAAGCCAAGGAGAAGGCAAAGGGGACGGCACTGGCAGCTGCAGAGAAGGCCAAGGACCTTGCCAACGGGGCAGCCACCAAGCAGCAGCAGCTCATGTGGCCAGCCCCAGCCCTGCCACAGCCTGGGCCCTGCCCTGCCTCCACAGCACGCCAGAGAAGCCAGCTCGGAGCTCTCCATCCTCTCCCCACTGTACTTTATTATTAAAAATCAACTTCAAAACTTAATAAACAAATAAAACAGCACCTCGCTGCTGTGGTTGCAGTGGAGGGAAAGTGGGCCCATGTGGCTAGAATCCTTGGGGGTCCCGGCACACACCAAGGTGTGCGCTGAGCCAGTAGCAGCAATTTCTGCCCCCTCGCCGTTACCCTGCGCGGGCTGAAAAAGCCTGCTCAGGTGGCCTGGGGAATCGGCGCTCAGGCGGACGCTGCCGTCTGGAGCTATCTTGCTTTCCTTGGAAGGAGGCTTGCTTGGTCCCATGGCCCCGTGAGTTGAGGCTGTCATTTTCTGGAGATTTTTTTCTAGATGGGGAGTAGGGGCTCTTTGCAGCAGCAGCAGCCCCGACCCTCCAAGTCCATTCCCCATTCTGCCCCATCTCACTATTTGGCACCTAGTCATGTAATTACAGACTTTTTTGAGGCCGAGGAGAACAGGATGCGGTAGAGGTTGCCCTTGCCGGGCCCAAATCCCCGTCTGCAAAGGGGAGGTCCTGGGGATGCCTGAGTGAGATGGCGCGGGTGGCCCTCAGTCTGCCGTCGGTGGATGCTGTTTGTGTTAGGAGACTAAGCTCCACCCTCCAGCTGGGGGGCCCTGGGCGCAGCCCTTGGGCTCTCTCGGCCCGTTCTCCATCTCGGTAGAGAGAGCTGAGTCCTGTTTTCCAGGGTGTGTCTCCTGAGTCGCCCAGAACCAGAACTGGAACTAGAACATTCACTTTCTCATGGCCGGGCTGGGCGGGGTTCCATGCTGCACCCTCTAAATTAGTGAGGTGTGCCCAAGCCTGCGAGGACAATTAGAGCTGATATTTATTGAGCATTCCTGTGTGTCTCTTCTTTTCATCCTCACAGCGGCCCTGGCGGTGGGTGGTCTTGACCCCATTTTGCAGATGACCAATTTATGTTCAGAGAGGTTCCAGCCACTTGCTCTAGTTCGCAGAGCTGGTGGGTGGCAGAGCTGTGGCGGGAACCCAGGCAGCTGACCCTCGAGTCCGCTCTGTGGCTGCCACACGGTGCTGTGCCCGTTGAAATGGCCCTGAGAGCCTCTGGCCCCGGGCAAGCCTCCGGCTGGCGCTGCAGACTCTCCAGCCCAGCAGCGTTTCCTTTAGCTCTCAGCATTTCCATCTCCCGCCTTCCAGAAGGAGCCCGAGTCTGTTCCCCAAACTGCCGCCCCACAGGCTCTGTGGGGACTGGGAGGGGCACTGAGCTCACGGGGAAGGGCTGGCCCCACAGCCGGAGGCCTCACCCCAAAGCAGCTCCGGGGACAGTGCCCGGCCTTTGTTAGCCTCACGTACTCATAAAGCCGGGTTGAACCAAAGGTCAGGTTTGACTGCAAATCTGGAAAGTTCCTCGCTGGTCAGGCCAACCCAGAAAACCACCCTGTGGAATGGCGCTCGGACATTTCCTGGCCATTTCCATGGAAGCTTTTATGACTCGGTCATTGGAAAAAAGAGAGAGAGAGCTGAGCAGAGTGATCGCCTGGCTCTCTTTGAGGATGGCAGGGCGCTGGGATGTACCAGCCTGGCAGGGGCCTCGGGGGCTGTCCTCTGGCCCTGCAGTGGCAGGTTCTGCCCAGCAAGTGTGTCCTGGGCTAGAAGAGGAGGATAAAGCAGGAAGCAGTGGCAGGGAGGCGTTGCCAGAGGAAGAATTTCCCAACGTGGTCAGACCTTGAATAAAAATGGTGTAGGAGGTTTTCCTGCAGATCAGAGGCACAGAGAGAAATAGAGATACCTGGACAGGTTCCTTTGGTCGTTGTCCTTGTGGTTGATGTAAAATTAGCCATGTTTTCACCATTCCCTCTATGTTCACCCCCTGCAGTGGGACTTTGTTGCCCACCCTGACCAGAGCTGGAGTCTTTTCTACCCGCCATATCTGGGCCAGCCTTGTGACTTGTTTTTGGCAATAGGATGTGGCCGAACAGATGCGGTGCCAGTTCCAAGCCTAGGCCACAGGAGGCCTTGCACACTTCCATATGCTGTCTTGGGACCCCCACCTCTGCTGGGTAAGCAAGCCCAAGCTAGCCTGCTGGAGAACGAGTAAGACATGTGGCCCGGTGGCCTCCATGACCCCAGCCAACAGCCAGCCACCATAGTTCACAGGGACAAGGCCATTTTAGACTAGCCCTCAAACTACCTTTCCAGCTGACCCCAGACTCAAGGTCTTGCTCAGCCCTGATCCATGGAGACCTTGCTGATCTGCAGTCTTGATCAGCAGAACCTTTCAGACGTCCTGTAGATGCATGAGAAATAATAAGTGGTTGTTATTTTAAGTCATTAAGTTTTGGGGTGATTTGTTATGCAGCAACAGATAGCTGCTACACACCTCCCCTCTTCCCTTTCTGGGCTTGTCCTTCTTCCCCTTCTGTGATTTGAATTGCTTAATGAATGAATTTGTAAACTAGGAGCTTATTTGGTGAGTGTTTGTGTCCCTCGCTGGACTGTAAGCTCCACGAGGGAGGGACCCTGTCTTCATCTCCATTAAGTCTAGTGCCTGGCACATAGTAGGTGCTTCTTAGACATTCATTGAAAGAATCTGTGTGTGCCACGCGCTGCAGGCAACCTAGAGAAGGTGAGAAGGAGGCCCCTGTGTTTGTGTGTGCTGACGTGTGTGCAGGGATTCCACTTTGATTCAACCCACTGAAAGCCCCATTCTGCAAGACAAAGGGAACTTTCACTGGCCTGGCCTGGGTCAAGGGCGTTTCTTCACAGAGGCAGGGGAATGAGGGAACGACCTTCGCAGAAGGCAGCATAATGGCCCCCCAAAGACGTCCAGACCCCCCAGAACCTGTGAACCTGTCACCTTACATGGAAAAGGGGCTTTGCTGAGGGCATGAAGGTGAGGCTCTAGAGACGGGCAGAGGAACCTGGATTTTCCCGGTGGGTCGCCAGAGGGAGGTAGGAAGGTCAGAGCAGGGGAGAGGGGAAGGATGCTATGCCACTGGCTTTGAGGGTCGAAGAAGGGGCCAAAAGCCAAGGAATGCGGCAGCTGCCAGCAGCTGGAAAAGGCGAGGAGGCCGATTCTCCCTTGGAACTTCCAGGAAGGAATGCAGCCCTGCCGATTTCAGCCCGGTGAGACCGATTTCAGACTCCCGGCCTCCAGAACTGTAAAAGAACAGACCTCTGTGGTTCGAAGCCACTAAGTTTGCGGTGATTTGATAGAGCAGAAATAGGAAACAAATGCAACATGTAACCGCCTTCTCTACTGAGCGCTGCTCGGGGGTCTCCCAGGCTCGTCTCGTGCAAAGTGCCGCCTTTGGGGCCACCAGGAAGAGGCTGAGCAGGCTGTGGGACTCACACGTCACCCATTTCTGAGGAAGCAAACGTCTCCCTGTTCCCTGTGGGCGAGGGTGGGGTACAGGGAGATGATTTTAGTGATGAAACTCTGTGGCAGGGAAGGAGGAAGCGAATTGAGGCCATGTGACCAGTCACAGCCCAGGCAATTCCCGGCTGGCTTTGGGGACTGGTGGCTCCTGGCACCCAGGAGGGTCTCTCTGGGTCCCTGAGAGAAACCCATTTCTGGAAGGCAGCACCCACCCTTTGGTATTTGGTACAAGATGTAATTCAGACTCCATAATGGATTGTTTATTTTTTGCCTGCCCAGCATCTGTTCCCTTCATTTTGGAAACCATCCTTTCCCCAATTTCAGTCCAGCCGCCTTGGGAACGCCCACCCCTCATATCCGGGTGTGGTCCCGTGACACAGGCTCAACCAATCAGTGAATTCTGCCACAGGGGTTGGTTCAGGGGCGAGCATGTGACCCACCTTTGTCCAATCAGAGCCACCGTTGGCCCCTCTTGGGGTCTCTGGGAGAACAGGATGGAAGCCTGCAGCTGCTGACAACCATCTTGCCACCCCAAGGGCAGAGTCTGTGTGAGAATGGAGCCAATGCATGGGAAAGCAGAGCTGAGAGCTGAAGAGAAAAACAGTGAAGAGCCAGAGACAGAAAGAGACTGAGCCTGCTGTCAGAGCCCCTGGATCAAGCCCTGCCTGAATCATTATTCTCCCCTCTTCTTTGGTTATCCAGTTATCCTCCCTTCTCCTTCCTTAAGCCAGCATGAGTGGAGTTTTCTGTCACTTGCAACCAAGAAAGTCCTGACTCATATACGAAGCCAAAATGGTAGATCTATAACGACTCTGGCTCCATTAGGTCTAAGCTCCTCCTTCATTTTGGGGTTGGAGAAACAAACATCCCAGAGAAGCCATGAGATTTGTCAGGCCTGGAACCGAGAGTGCAAGGTCCCCGTTTAGGATGTCTTCTGCCCTGTGGTTAGTCAACCCCCTTCCCACCCCTCACCCCTGCCTCAAGCATCCCCTGCACCGATGCCCATGAACCTGAGAAGCAATGGGGCTGGAGGCTGTTTCACACTTTTAGGCTGGATTAGCATGAGGCTGGGAAAAGCAAAGGAATTCTGGTTCTGAGAGCCACTGACTGGGGCATGGAGGGGCTGGAGGCACAGATAACAACAGCTCCATGACTGCCCCGTGGGTCCGTCTCTTACTCGCCATGGGACTTTCTCTCTCAGCCAGATTCCTCCTTTGTAGACTGGTGATGACAATATCTCACCATTCATTCATTCATTCATTCAACAAATGTGAATAGAGCACCAGTTACACGCTGGCATGGTGTGTGCAGAGGGACCCCAGGGCGTCCCAGGGGCAGAATCCCCAGCCCCTCGGTGCTTATAGGTTGGTGGCTTCTCTGGGTGTTTGTGTGGACTAAATAAGGCAACAGGCAGTTGAGGGAATTTGGGGGTGGCAATACAGTCAGAATTGCATTGACTGTAGCTAAATTACGCTTCAATGAAAGATATTCAGTTTCGTAAAAAATAAGATCAATAATGCCCCTCCCCTGCTGGAGTAATAGGCTTACTCTGCAAGTCAGAGGAGAAAAGGCTTAACGCTAATTAGAGAGAGACTCATTGAAATAAAAACTTCATTTAGGAAAGACGAGCTAGCAGGTGTCAAGGGCTTCGGCCAGGGCTGGGCACCCAGGAAAGTCCACACGCCCCAGCCATTACTGTCAGCTGCTCCCCGCTGTGGCTTGTCAGCTGTTCTGAATTATCTGTGTCATCACTCCCTGCCCGATGCTGAGGTCACCAAGGAATGACCACAGTTTAGGGCCCACGCCCGCAAGCTTTGAAAGAGGGAGCTGACAAATGGAGCAGCCCTAAAATCATTAGCGGGAGGGAGGTCAGCCACAGGGCCAGCATGGAACAAGGCCTCGGGCCTCTTGGCCAAGGCAGGCCGGGGGAGGGTGCCCAGGCCAGCTCCCTGTCCTCGCCTGCAGGCTCTGTCCCCAGCCCAGTGCCCAGGATGTGCCCCAGGCAGGAGCCCGGGAGGGCAGGAATCATGGCTGGGTCTACCCGGTCTTACAATTGTTGCTCTGCTGACCTGAATTTTCCAAAGAGGCCAGGGCTGGTGTGAATCAAAGTGTGGGGATTATTACGGTTTTGTAGGAGGAAGGAGAGAATTCAGAATCAAACCTGTGAAATGAAGCTGCTACATGGAGAAGAGAGAAACGGCGCCGGGGAGGTCCCTTTGAGGATGTGTGTGTGTGTGTGTGTGTGTGTGTGTGTGTGTGTGCGTGCATTCTTGAGCACGAGCTGGAAGGAAGAAACGGAGTCAGCCAGGTGGCTCTTTTGGGGGAAAGGGCCCCAGGCAAAGAGAATAGCAGGTGCAAAGACCCTGAGGTCAGAACATGCCCGGTCTGTTTGAAGCTCAGCTTGGCTAGACGGAGAGAGTTGGAAGATGTGTCAGAGAGGTGGCAGGAAGGTCAGACCATGAGGGACCTGGCCACGAATAGGACATTGAGTTTATTCAGAGGGAGATGGGGAGCCAGACCTTAGGAAGAGGGGAGCCAGGCAGGGCCCATCACCCCTGGCAAGCTCTGTTCAGGGGACAGAAGCTGTGAGGCAGGATGTCAGAAGTGGCTGCAGGTGCCAGGCCAGAGCTAGTGTCACAGAAGCTTTTAGCCCCGTGTTGAAGTCACCTATACTTCCTGCCTGCCCTAGAAGTTTCCTACCTTGGGAAGCAACACCAGGGCAGTATCTTGAGTATTTGTTTTCTTCTTTTCAAACAACATAAAAAGCTGACAAGTGGGAATAGCCTTTCCTTTGTGCCACCATCTACATATGTCTGTGCATATCTCTGAAGGGATCGCCTGCCCATGAAATGTGAGACAAAGGACTTGTCACAAATCAGCTGGACATTTCAGAGAGTCAGCGTGCTATGCATCGATATTTGCCAACAGGTTAAAAAAAATAATGTTTTCTATAATCCAGGATTTACATGATGCGATCTTGATGGTGTCACCTTTCTTCCCTTTTATATCCCAGCAATAATCTTAAAATTCTACTCAAAACAAAGAGCTCCCTGTTGGCAGTTAATCCTCAAAGGGAGAGCTTTGTTCGAGACTAAAAAACCTCATTCAACAACATTGGCAAGGAGCTGGCATTCTTTGTGCCAACTCGGCATGGTATTTCCAGCTCTGACTTGGAGCCCACATTCGAGAGCTTAAGTCCATTTTATTTCCCCCTTTGCAAGGAGAGCTCTCTGTCACGTGGTGCATTTGTTGAGCAGGTATTCAGAGGAATAAGGCAACTAGAACAGAAGCAACAAATAAAAGTAGGATTAGAAGGAAGACTCTGGAAGTACTGGGAGAGGGGATTTCTGGGAAAACAGGGGTCCAGGGACAGTGGGGGAAGCTGGCTCTTCAGTCAGCTTCCTTCCAAGCTCAGTGGATACATGAAAGACTTCCCTTTTGTGTTCGTTTTCAATGCTGCGTAACAAATTACTGCAAACTTAGTGGCTTGAAACCACACCCATTGATTAGCTCCCAGACCTGTAGGTGAAAAGTCCAAGCACAGCCTGACCAGGTCCTTTGCTCAGGCTCTCGCCAGGCTGTGTCTGCACCTGAAGCTCAGGGTCCTCTTCTGAGTTCACAGGGTTGTCGCAGAATCCAGTCCCTTGTGGTGGCAGGACTTGGATCCTGTCCCTTACTGGCTGTCAGCTGGGGGTCACTCTCAGCTCCTAGAGGACAACCTCGTTCCTTGCCACATGCCTCCCTCCATTTTCAAAGCCAGGTTTTGAATTTCTGTTCCCATAAAGGCTCCCAGCCCTTTTCGGGACTGGCCTGATTAGGTCAGGCCCACCGGAATCTCCTTTGCTTAGTCAATTGTGCCTTATAACATAAGCTAATCATGGGGGTGATATCCCATCATATTTACATGTCCCCCCTCCGAAATGGAGGAGACTATATGAGGGTGTGGGTCCTTGGCGGGGGTGTGTGTGTCATAGAATTCTGCCTGCTGTACCTTTTTCTTGGCCATTAGCAGCCATTCAGAGCCCTTTGCCAATGCCAGGCCTCAGAAGCCTCAATCGTGGGCACAAGAGAAGCCTTGAACTCTCCGTCGGGGTAGAGTGGTTAGGGGCTGAGGTCTGGAGTCAGACATTGGGTGTGAATTTTGTCTCTCTGCTCTAGTCATGTGACTGTATCAGTGAGGATGGGTTAGATTGCGCTGTGGTAACAAACACCCCCAACACTACAACCAAATGACAAAAGGCATGTGTCCCACTCACACCCTGCAGTGGGCAGTGGTCGGAGCTCACCAGGGCCATGCAGGGTCCCAGACAGAAGGGGCAGCCACCCTCTTTTTTTTTTTAAAGATTTATTTATTTATCCCCCCCTTGCTGCTTGTGTTTGCTGTGTCCATTTGCTGTGTGTTTTTTCTGTGTCTGCTTATCTCCCCCTTGCTGTGAGGTCCCGCTGCTTCAGCCCACCGCGCCGCGTGGGCTGGCCTGCCCTCACAAGGAGGCCCCCGGGAAGAGAACCCGGGGCCTCACACATGGTAAACGGGGGCTCTATCGGTTGAGCCACACCCGCCTCCCGGCAGCCACCCTCTTAAATGGGCACGGAGCTGGGCCAGAGGGAAGAGAAGGCGGTTAAAACAAGCCGCCTGAGGCACTGAGCCCAAGGAAACAGGGACGTGCCCTTGGGGGGAGAACTGGAGTGTTTGCAGACAGCCCTCATGGAGTGGGCAGCTCAGCTGGACAAAGCCCTCCCTGTCTGAGCCTTAGTTTCCTCGTCTGTCAAATGGGCATGAGAGTGTGATCTAGCCAGAGCTGGGGAGAAGGTGAGTGCTGGAGACGTGAGCACTGAGCGCCTGCCAGGGGTGAGGCCCACGCGCCCGGTACGACTGGCGTCCTTGTAAGAAGAGGGGAATTTGGACGCAGAGGGAGGACGGCCACGCAGAGGCAGGCGGGGGTTAGAGTGATGCGTCCACAAGCCATGGAATGCCGCCGAGGGCACAAAGCCCCAGAAGTGAGGAGAGACGGAGAGCAGAGGCCGGAACCTCGGGCGGCATGGCCTGGCAGGCACCTCGGTGTCCGACCCCCAGCCTCCAGGGCGGTGGAGAATCCATTTCTGCTGCTTTAAGCCGCACGTTTGTGGCTTTACTGCAGCGGCTCCAGGCCTGCAGCGTCCTGGCTCCTGAAATTCTCGGCCCTGGGCTTGTTGATCCCAACTTCAAGGCGAGGCACCACCCTGCGAAGTCCCCCCAGACGCTGCAGGGCTGGCAATGGCTAACTGCACCAGTCTCCGTCTCTGCCCAGATTTCAGTTCCAGGAGACAGCTGGGATATCATAATCTTTACAACTTTAGTTGTTTTAGGGCTTGTTGGGTCATGATTTTATGAAGGCACAGAAACTAAGCTTCAGAGTCAGAAGGATTGTCCTGAATCCACGGTGTGACTCAAATGGAGAAGAGTTAGAACAAAATAAACTGCTCAAAAAAAACACCCTGGACAATAAACGAATCCATAGATAGAACAAAAGAACAAGCCATACAGGACCCAAAGAAAGAGTCAAGATGAATTCTCTGAAGAGGAAAACGCATTTTGTTCTAATATTCTCCGAATCAGTGGTATTTTTAACATGATAAGAAGATTGAAAGAAAGCTGAGTAACTAGATTATTCAAATACTTATTTCACTGCTCTGCTCTTGGGTGGGTGTCCACGCCAAACCCCAGTATTCCCCGTGTCTGCTACCGGCTGGCAAACGCTTCCAAACGATTGCGCACAACACACACGTGATTCCGTGGAGCAGACGTTTCCATGGAACGCTGGAGAATCGGGGATGCCACAGCTCTGGGAACGCTTAGACTGAGGATTTTAAAAACACCTTTCCAGGGTTTTCAGCGAGCAATGGTTAATGTTTAAAGCCGGTAAACCAATGTCAACATTCCGGAGCGAGTAGGGAAACATCGGGTCCCAGGATGTGTGGCCACGGTCTTTGTCGTGTTTTCTTTTTTAAAAACTTTAGATGTTATGAATATCTGTGACTCCGTTTCCCGCCTGGTCAAAGTCTAACACGCCGCCCTCTTCGTCTCAGATTTGTTTTGAAAAGGATGAAACCATTCAGACGCACTTGGAGCCCTGCGGGCCTCCCTAGCCCCACGCCCAGGGCCTCTGTGGGAATTATCCTTCCTTAAAGCTGCTTTGCTCAGGGATTTGAGGCAGTCCGTAAGAGGAAGCACAGAGAGAATACAGCTGCAGGCTGGCTCTGGGTCATCAGCGGGCTGGGAGCAGGTGAGAAGCCTTCTTGCTCCCGCTTGGTCCCAGGCCAAGCACCAGCTCCCCTGTTCTGCTCAGCCGGGGTGGGGGAGCTGGACAGGAGGTGGTCCAGGCCCCAGGAGGCCCAGGCCGCAGGGCGCCCACTCCAGGGCCCCACGCTTCGTTCAGCGCTCTGCTTGCTCCATCTTGAACTTCTGAATGATGTTTGGACAAGGGGCCCCGTCTTTTCATTTTGCTCCTGTCCGTGAATTATGGGGCCAGCGCCACCCATTTAGAGTCGCAAGGCTTAGCAAATTGTCAGGACTGCAGTTAATTTTGATTTTCAGATAAACAGTGCATCGTTTTTTAGTATAAATATGCCCCATGCAATATTTTCAAATAATGAATCATATTTAGTAGAAGTATGTCCCAGGTGATATTTTCAAACAACATATTTTTTAGTATAAGTATGATGCCCTTGACATATATTTACACTAGATTTGTCACTTAGCTCAAGTTCAAATTTAATGGGTTGTCCTGTAGTTTTCTGGCCGCCTCACGCCCATCAGCTCCATGTGACAGAACAGGGGATGGTTGGGGACATGACATAGAGCTGCTAGGGCTTGAGCTCGTGGGAGGAAAGGACAGGGCCCAAGCTCTGTTTTTCTCGTAGAATGGACCTGGGTACCCATTTTCTGTCCCCTGGGGCGATTCCAACTCATAGCCCGAGGGCAGGCAGCGCAGGCCCTGCAAGACCCAGAACTGCTGCTCCGTCTGCCCTGGCTTTGGGATCCTGACGGCCACGCCTCTGTTAGCAAAGGAGGGAAAGAGGAGGTGGGAGAGGAAGGGGGCAGCTGATGGGGAGAGAGAGCACTCGGTACTGAGCACCTATGCGCCAGGCTCTGGGAGAGGCCCTGGGGGTTCCAAGATGAACGAGAAAAAGCATACAGTGTAGAGTGGTTCTTCCCAAACTGTAAAGTGCCCACAAATCATGGGAGCTTGTTAAAGTGATGAATCTGCTGTAGCCTGTTGGGGACAGGCCCGTGATTCGACAATTCTAAGAGGTGCTGCCTCACTGAACCCCACTGTGGGTGATGAGGGGCTGGAGCATACGGATGGGGGGGGCCATAGCCAGCAAAACAGGCTCTTTTGATGCATAAAGCACAGCTGTGCACACAGTATGGCAGCAGATGTCCAGTGAGCATTCTCCCCTCACCCATCAGGAGCTGCCATGTGAGCTGAGCAGTGGGGTCCTTTATTTTGGTGAGGGGATTTGGAGTGAGCTGAGCCTGCTGTGGGGGGAAAGGAGGGATGCAGCCCCAACCAGGTGCCGACAAAGCTGGTGAGGGCTGTTGGGGTCTGCGTGTGACATGGACTCAGCAGAGAGCCTGGGCTCTGCCCTCCCGGCTCCCAGGAGCACTCATGGGCACCCAGAGGGACGGCCACTCACGCAGACGTCATCGCGCTCTCTGCCCTGGCCATCCCCCTTCCTGACCACCCTCCAGGAGGGGGCGGGGGGCACTGAGGCTACTTTGATGCGGGGGCAGCTCACTGCACTAACCGGGCCGCCTGGCTCGTGAAACCAAATATGAGGGATTTGAAGACTTTTATGGGGGGCTTTTCTGCTTCCAGCACATTCCAGGGCACAGTTTTACAATCCTTTGATTCCAATCCTCCCTTTCCCCCCAGCATGCCCCATCCTCCAAAGGGAAAGGCTGAGGCTTCCAGCAAGGGCGAGGGTCCCAGCAGAGGGAGCAGGAACAGTGTGGGGGGCTGTCGCAGCTCCAGGGCTAACACGCCCAGCTGGGCCTCGGGGCCGGCAGCTCAGGCCACCACTGGGCCCTTCCGAGACCCTGGACGTGTCCGCACTGACGGGAGCCCGAAGAAGCCTCTGGATCTTGACTCTGTGGGGCACCTGGCTGCCTGCTCCACCACGGGATGAGGCGGGATGGGGAGGGGGTGGAGAGAGACACACACAGATTACATGAGAGACACAGAGAGACAGACAGGGACACCGACAGACAGATTTACAGGGTGATGGAGAGAGAGGGGCACACAGAGACAGAGCAACATGCAGAGACAGGTGGAGGCTCTGAGAGACACAGAGACACAGAGAAAGACAGAACTGCCCAGAGAGACAGAGAAAGGCAGACAGGAACAGAGTCCAGCGGAGAGAGACAAAACGCCAGAGAGATGGAGACACACGGACACAGGGGAAACAGAGGGAGATGAAAGGAACGAGGCAGGAGATGGAGAAGAGAGAAGAGAGAAGTGGCAGAAATAGACCCACGCGAATATTCTCGCTGTCCTGATTTTGTGATAATCAGGGTAGGCTAAACATTCGCATGTTAGAAACCATGCATGTGTCCCCACACCTAGTTTTTCTCCCTAGGTCTGGTTTTTAGAATGCTGGTGATAAACTAAGCCTGATTTATTATATGATCATCCTGTATGGGAAATGACTGTAACTCTAGGTATTTTTGGTCAACCTTAAGAGATATAGCAGGGGGATGGATGTGGCTTGGGTGGTTGGGCGTCTCTCTCCCATGTGGAGGGACCTGGGTTCGATCCCCAGAACCTCCCGGTAGAAATAAAAAAAAAGAAAAATATAGAAGCCACGTGGGCCACCAGGCCAGGCCCCGCATGCGGGTGCGCTGTCAGGCTCCGCGAGCCGTGCAGCAGGATGATGGCACGGCAGGAGAGTGACACAAGGAAGAGCCAAGACAAGACGCGCCAACAAAAACAGAATTAGGGTGGCGCAGGCGGTGGGGCGCCTCTCTCCCATATTGGAGGTTCCAAGGGTCGGGTCCTGGTGAGGGCAGGGGTGGGGTGGGAGGAGGGAGCAGGGGGCGGACGCAGGGAGTTGCCCAGTGAGTGGACACGGGCAGCAAAAACGGGGGTGGGGTAGGGATGGATAGAAGTAAATAAATAGACGAATGAATCCTTAAAAGAAAAACAAGTATAGGGGAGTGAGATATGGACTATAGTTAGTAGTAATACTTTGACGATGCTCTTTCATAATGTGTTTGTGGGTGTGATGTGTGGGAGCCCTGCATGATGTTATGCATGTTTGTTTTGTAAGTTCACAATGTTTACTGATAGTTTATATATGTTCATGTCTGAATGATATACTTCAATAAATTGTGAAAGAAAGAAAGAGAGAGAGAGAGAGAGAGAGAGAAAGAAAGAAAGAAATAGACCCAGAGAGTGAGGCAGAGAATCCAAGAGAAAATGCGAGAAAGAGGAAGGGAGAAACTGAGCCAGGGAGGCTCCCAGGGTCCCTCGCCCGCTCCCAGGTCTGGGCACCCCCAGGCCGACTGAGGGGCTCCTGAGCAGCCGCAGCTCCAGACCTTGGCCCTGCCCCCCACCAGGTGGGCCACTCCCTGAGGACGGGAGCCGGGGGCTGGCATTCCTGGAGGGCTCCCCTCTTTGTGCTTGGAGATGGACAGGGGCCACCCCCACCCCTGACGAGAACTTTCTCTCCATCAGCCATTCTGCTCAGGGGGCCATGGGGGGCTGTTGTGGCAAATGGGGGGCCCTGACACGGGCTCCCCTGGGTTTTATGGGGCTTGACACTTACACAGTTCAGTGGGTGGCTCTTTAGAGAAAAATAATTCAAAACTATGAACATAAACCGGGTACGGGGTCTTGGGAGAGGCCTGGGTGCCTGAAGGCCCTGAAGCTTATGCCTCACTACCGCCCCAGGAAATCGGCCTCGGCCAGCGTGGCCGTGGCCACCTCACCTGTGACGTCTGCTGCAAGGTGAGCCTGGGGGGTGCCTTCAGCTGAGCCAGTTGCAAGGCACAGGGCCTCTGCGTTAGGAGAAAGCCCACAGGGCCCTGTGTGAGGAGCAGATTTGTGGGGCAGGAATGGAGGCAGGAGGCCAGTTAGGGATGTGCTTAGAGGAGACCGTCATCTTTGAAAAGCTGGGTGGCCAGCTCTGGAAGGCCTGCATTCTTGTCCTCAGAGAAGGCTCGCCCTCCTGCCCCATGGTGGTGGCCACCATCCTTTTAGTGTGCTGATGGGGTCTGCCTCTTGGCATGGAGACTGAAAACACTGATGCTTTACTAGCCTTCCTTGAGGCTGGAGCCTGGGCGTGTGATCCAATTGTAGCTGAGACTGGGCATGAGGTCAGCTGGGGCTGGGTGGTATCCTGGGAACGCTTTCCTCCCTCCTCAAAAGAGACTCACAAGAAGAAATGGCCGTCTTCTCCTTCATTAGATGTTATTGCATCTGCTTGGTTACCGGAACATTGGCAGCCATATTGTGACCATGAGGAGTGACATTGCACATGCACTGAGGATACCAAACAAGACCCTGGAAAGTACCTGGAACCTTGGTGACACTGTTGAGCCAGAGCATTGTCCCTTTGGGTGGAGTTTTCTGTTCTTTGCTTTCTAATGGCATGCACACTGGGGTACCCAGCTCAATTCTCCCCTTGGCTCCTGTCCACCTTGGCCCTCACAAAGCACCTGTGGAAGTGCAAACCTGCTCTACCAGTCAGGGCTGGCTAGGCTCTGCTGCAGTGACAAACAACCCCCAGGTCCATGTGGCTTTAAACAACAAAGGTGGATTCTCCTCACGCCACGTGTGCTCTGTAGGGTCGGCAGAGGGATTCTGCTTATTGTGCTCCTTTAGGCCAAAGGAGGTGCGGTGGTTTGGAGCCACATACCCCAGGAAAAACCTCTTCTTAACCTTGACCCATTCCTCTGGGAGGGAAGCCATTTCGAGTAGGACCTTTTGATGACTATGGTCTGGTGCCCCTCAGTCAGGAGGGTCTTAACCCCGTTGTTCGGTTCTTCATAAGAGAGAGAAATTCAGACACACAGAGAGAAAGCCCCAGAGGGAGAGGCCAGAAACCGAACGTCCGTGGAGCCCAGGAGAGGAAGGAGAGGCAGGAAAGGCTGCCACGTGCACTGCCGTGTGACAGAGGAGCCCAGGACCAAGGATCGCCGGCGGCAAGCCCCAGAACGCTTTTCGGGAAGAAAGCATCACCTTGCTAGTGCCTTGATTTGGACTTCTCCTAGCCTCAAAATCGTGAGCTAATAAATTCCTGTGGTTTAAGCCAACCCATTTCATGGTATTTGCTTGAGGAGCAAAGGAAATGAAAACAGGAGCCTTCGTCATTTTCTGCTGCTGGGGGCTGGGGGGGAGGGGGACAGGGGGGAGGCTAAAGCCTGAGGAACAGGAACATAGAAAGGGGTGAGCAGGAGAGAGCAGTGAGGCCCAGAGGGGTGAGGTGACTTGCTAGAGGTCCCGTGGCCAACAGAGGCAGGGACAAGCTGGGTGTCTGGACTCTCCATCCAGTGCTCTTTCTGGTACCCCAAGCTCCTTGAGGCTGTAGGCAAAGTCCTCTACTTTCCGTGGGGCCTAGAAAATGGCGATCGTGATAGCCCCACTTGACAGGCTGTTGCGAGGATTGCGTGGGGGGGTGGGGGGTACGCACAGAGATGGGAGGCCCGAAAGCCATGCTTCGTATCCAGGGGTGGGGGCCAGCGCCTGTTGGGAGGTCTGGGACCTTCCCTAGGACAGGGAAAGTGGCACTCGAGCCAACGTGCCTTGAGAGACTGGTTTCTGCAGGGAATGGAAGTGCACAAGGATGGAGTGAGGGGGAGGCCATCGGGAGGCCCGATTCCCGGAGCCTGTGCACACGCCGCTTTAAATGGCAAAAGGGATGTTGCAGAGGTGACAAAGTCCGGGGCCTGGAGATGGGAGGAGGTCCTGGGCTATCCAGGCAGGCTCGACACGATCGTGAGGTCCTTAAAGGGCCCAGAAGGAGCCATCACGATGCAAGCAGAGTACAGAGCGCTGCCGCGTGCTCAGGGCTCGGCGGGATGCGCCTGGCTCTCGAGGGGGAGGCGGGGGCACGAGTCCAGGAATGCAGGCTGCCCCAGAGGCTGGAAAGACACGGAAACGATATTCCCTCCAGCCCCCAGAAGGAAGGCAGCCCTGCCCAAAGCTTGATTTTAGCCCAGGGAGACCCCCCGGCGGACGCCTGGCCTCCGGAACTGCGAGAGAAGGGTGGCTTGCTCTCAGCCACCGAGTGCCTGGTCACTGGTTACAGTGGCCATGGGAAACGGACACAGGGCACAGCTGCGCTTTGCTGAGACGACATGCACCGTGCTAGGCGTGGGGCAGAGCACAGCTAGGCCCCAGGCTTAGGCTGCGTGCGCTTAGCCCCTGCTCTGCGCCGACTAGCCTGGGCAAGCCCCGGCACCAACCTGTGCCTCAGTTTCCCCTCCATGCAAGGGAGCTCCAACGCTCCCTGACTCAGCGTTGCTGTGAGGACTTGCCGAGGAGAGAGGCTCTGTGAGAGCACGTGGCGCGGCTGCGGCGCGCGCGTCGTTATTTCTCCATGACAGCTCCTCCCGCCGGCCCTCCCCGAGCCCTCGTCCAAGGCCCAGTCAGGAAAGCCTTTCTCCTGGCCTTCCACCCAGATTCTGCGTCGTCTCCCACCCACCCAGGGGCCACGGGAGACGCAGGGGAGCGAGTGTGCGCAGGCAGGCTGGGCGGTCCTGCGCCCTCGGCAGCTGGCTGTGCCCGGGCAGCCTCGGGGTCCTGTGCGGGAAACGGGACGCGTCCTGGCCTGGGAGGGCGTCACGCCCCCGGCCCTGCTGGGCGCCTGCGGCCCTCGGGGTAGAATCACCGACGTGAAGGCCACCCAGCCCAGGCCCGCGCTTCTCCTTCGCCCTCCCTGGCGCTCCTGGCAGGTAGGCAGGGCCAGAGTCCCCCCACGGGGCCTGCTCACACCGGGGACCCGGCGGGGGCTGGTGCAGGGCACACAGACTCCTGCGGCCGTGGGGGCACCCGGCCAGCTCCCAGGAGGACCCCGGGCCAGGTCGGGGCTCGCTGGCTCTGTGCGAGGGTGGATGCGGGTGTGTGTTCATGAGTGTTTGTGCGAGTATGTGTGTGGGTGGGTAGGTGTGCGAGTGGGTGACTGTGTATGTGCATGAGCGTGTATGTGAGCGTGCGAGAGTGAATGTATAGGAACGTGTGTGAGCAAGTGAGTGTGTGAAAGAGTGAGCATGCAATGCCTGTGTGTGTGGAGTGAGCATGAGTGTGTGAGATCGAGCACGCCCGTGTGTTTGAGTGAGTGTGAGCATGTGCACGTGAGTGTGCGCGGCCCGTGAGTTGTGACTGAGTGGTGGGAGCGCACGCCCCCTGCTGGGAAGCCCTCACTTCTGCAGGCTTGTGGGCCGTGGTTTAATTATACCCTCGGCTTAGCGCTTACCTTACACAGGTAATGGTAATAAAAACCAACAAGAATTTCCCTTTGTTGAGCACGCCTTCTAGAAACTACTCACCCAATCGCCCAGCAGTTGTGAACCGACCGCCCACTGTGACTCCTGGCTACACGATTAACTGGCACCATCCCCAGTTACAGAGGAGGAAACTGAGACTCGGGGAGGTTGAGTCATTCCCACAGCGGCGTAGCTGGTGAGGATCGGGGCCAGGACAGGAGCCCAGCTTGTACCACCCCGAAGCCTGTGCTGCTGCCACCCTGAAGCCTCCTGCCCCCTTGCCCTGCCCGAGCTTCCCCCGTTCCGGCACCGGCCCCAGCTCATTGTGAAGGGCTGCACCTTGCCTGCCTCCCTTGCTAGACCATGAGTCCCAGAGGGCAGGGAGATGCCAGCTTCATCATTACCACCAGCACAGGACCTGGGCCACAGCAGGTGCATTAGGTGTGGTTGTTGAATGACTGCATGAGAATTAAATCCCCCTCTCTCCTTTGACTGGCTGCCTAGCTCCCAGCCCTGGAGACTTCCCCTCCTCCAGGAAGCCTTCTGTGATAGCCCTCCTGCCCCCAGGCTGGCTTCCCCCATCACACTGCATGTGTCTGCCTCCCCCACCAGACTGCCTGTCTTAATCCCTATTGACACATTGCAGGTAGTTAGTAAATATATATTTGCTGTGGGAAGGGAGGGAGGAAGACTTCCAGGAGGCTTGGGGATGGGGAACAAGATAAGGGAAGGGTTAAGAACTCTGATCAACAGGGACAACTAATGACAATCCCCGTGACATTGCTGCTCAGCTGAACAGAGGCCCCGGCAGAACTGCAGGGATTCTGGGCTCGGAGCCAGTGCCCTCCGTGCCACTCACCTGCGGGGGACCTGGGTGCATTCATTTCCTGCCGCTGCGGTAAGATGAACACACAGCCAGTGGCTTGGAGCCACATACACGTATCTTACAGTTCTGGAGGTCGGAAGTCCAAAAGGGGTTTCACTGACCCAAAAACCAAGGTGCTGTCCGGGCTGCATGCCTTTTGTCCCAAGAGAGTCCGTTTCCTTGTCTTTTCCAGCTTCTAGACGCTGCCCTCCCCTCTGTCTTTCTCACCCCGTATCACTTCACCCTCTGCTTCTGGCCTCACTTCTCTCCCTCTGACCCTCCTCCCCCTTATAAGGACCCCTGGGTTGGCATCAGCCTGCCTGCGTTGTCCAGGACCACCTCCCCGTCTCGGGACGCTTGCCTTCATCACATTGCAGAGCCCTTTGTCATGTAAGGTGACGGACTCGCGGGCTCCAGGATGAACATGTGGGCATCTTTGGTGGAGTATGTGCCCACCACATCGGGTAAACCGCTTCCCCTCTCTGCACCTCAGCTTTTGCATCCCTGAAATGTGAACTGACTGTGCCCGCCACGTGGCATTGCTGTGCAGGGGCTTTGGGCGGTGCGCCCTCACTGCCCTGGGAGAGGCGCTGAGAGGTCAGGGTGCCAGGTGACGTGAGTGTGGTCCCTGCTGGCCTGCGGAGGGACGGAGGAGGGTGGTGATCTGTGCAATGCTCTCAGCCCCGTCCCGGGCACAGTCAGGCCGGGAGGGGCCCCACTGCCGGCCCGGACAAGGGACAGCTGGACGTCCAGCGGTCCCCGCTGCCAGCTGCCTGCGCCCTTGGAGGTGCTCTTGCTGCCCTCTGCTGGCCACACGGAGATTGGCCGGGGCTGCCGGTGCTGCCCCTCCTCGTCCCCACCTTGGGGTGGGGTCCAGTGTGCGGACCTACAAGTGACTGTGCTGTAGATAGTAGAAGCTCTTTTCCTGGGGTGAGGCGACCAGAACGCAAACAACCCTGCTCTGCCGCTTTGAATGACCGCAGCTCAGCGGGGTCTCTTGGTCACTGCCCGGGATCTGAGTGGCCTCGTGCCATCCTTGGCTCTGCCACTTCCTGGCTGTGTGACCTTGAACAGATTGCTTAACCTCTCTGAGTGCTGGTTTTCTCATCTGAAAAAACGGGATTACTATTTTCCACGCAGAGCTGGAGCAGCCCCAGTGCTAAGATTTGTCGAGTATGTGTGCACCAGGCCATTCTGGACGTTTTCTCGCATTGTCTCACTAAATCTTAAGTGGTCTGAGTAAATCTTCTCAACAACCCTAGGAGATAGGCATCGTGGCCTCCATTTTACAGATGGAGAAACCGAGTCTCCGAGAGGCGAAGCCTCCTGCCCAGGGGGCACAGAGCCAGTTAAGTGGAGAACCAGGATGCAAATGTGGGACTGCCTGGACCCACGGCCTGTTCTCCCCGCCTTCTATCCCTTGGTCTCCGGTCCCGGCAGAAGCCCAGATCAGCCACTACATATGGTCTTGATTGCTTACAAATAAAAAGAAAAGGAGATGACTTAATGAAAGCATGTTGTCTGGTAGCCATTTCCTCCAAACTGTGGGGGAAGAGGCTGTAACAGTAAAAGAGGCTCTCGGAGGCCGAAAAGTCGGGGAGCCACACCTGCTCGTCACCACGGACACCAGTGTGCCCTCTTCCCCGCCCCCGCCTCTACGTGAGACAGCAGCAAAAATCACAGCGAGCAAGGCCTCCCCGGATTCGAGGACCCCCAAGAGGAGCTGTCCCCTCTGCTCCTCGCCACCCACGACCGCATGTTGCACAACTCCTCTTTGGAGTTTTTATTGTCAGCTCTTTCTGATTTTGAGAAAGCCCCTAAAAACCATTTTAGTTTGGGTAATCTGACTTTTGTGAGAGCAGGAGCGATGTTTGGTTCTAATTAGTAAACCACAAATCCCTTTGGCAGCCTCTCTTTTGGGATAAGTCTAACAATGTAAAATCCATTAGGAAATTCCTGAAGGGAGCACAGCACTCGGGGGTCTGTGTGTGCCAGGTGCTTTACGCCTGTTGCCCTGCTTCATCCTGGCAGGGGCTGTGTCCACAGTTCACAAACGGTGCGCTGAGCCTCAGGCTGGTTGGGGGAGCCCCGAAGGCCCATGGCTGGTCTCAGACATCACCGGGCTCCTGCCCCACCCCCATCCCTGGATAAGCCCATGTGCTCAGGATGAGGCCCCTTCCCTGTGCCGGACATCAATCTTTGTAATTTGCTAAAGAGGGGTCAGTAAATTATTTTCTGTAAAGGACCATATAGCAAATATTTTAGGCATAAGAGCTCTGACATTGTACTGTGAAAGCAGCCAGGACAATACACGAGTGACTGGGCATGGCTGGCTGTTTACAAAAACAGGTGGTGGGGGGTGAGGGGGTGTCTGGTCCTGGGCCATATTTTGCTAACCCCTGGTCTTAACCAATCAGGTCAATTGAATCCCCCTTTGGAAGGGGCATGGGCTACAGTTCTGGTCCATAAGACCCAAAGAGACCCCACAGATGGGATTCTGGGAAGTGGTTTCTTTAGTCTTAAAGAGATGAATGGAAACATTTCTGATCTGCACTTAGACACAGCTGGCAAGGAGGTGATGCTTGGGGCTGGTGCAGCCCTCTTGCGCTGCGAGGAAATGAGCCTGAAGACCAAAGCTGACATGTGGAGGGTGCAAGGTTCCTGTGTCCCTGAATGAGCAAACCTGGTACTGTCACCCCTCCTCTATATTTATGATGTGAAATGATAAAGATTTGCATCATTTAAATCACCTTTGGTAGAATTTTCTTTACAGCATCCTGATAGATTGCCTCCAGTTATATTGCAGGGGAAAGTCTATTTTTTCCCTGTTTCCCCACATGGTTTTCTTGATTTGACAGGTTTTATTTTGTATGGGGCTGAGTAGAGGAGATGCTGATCTGTTTTGATGTCAGAGGAAAATCAGCTGCAGCCTGGGTTGGCCCAGTACATGCAAAACCACAGGTACTGAAGTGCATGGAAATGGGTGGCTTCCCAATGGGAATTTTGATTTATGCAATTTTTGCTGTATAAGCCCAACTTTAGACCCTGATGCCTTGAGACACAGCTCCAGAGCAGGTATGTTTCTGATTACACAGGAAGGTGAGGTGTGGCAGATTGTGCTCCATCAGCCCTCATCCAGGCACCTGGTTGGCAGGCACGTGGCTAGGGCCTTGGGAAGACAACCTCCTGTGCATGTGGCTTTCTGTGGATGGGAAGGCTTTCATGGGCAGTGTCCAATCAGGCTATTGCCAGCTTGGCTTTTCAATAGCAGATGTGTAAACAGGCTGGGAGCACCAAGGGCTTAGCAATCAGGGGGGCCTTCCTGGAGGAAGAAGCACCTTAGGAAAGACCTGAGACAATAGGCTATTAGAAGGCAATGGAGCAGGGGCAGCTGGGACACAGGGGTTTTCCAGTTTTCCACCTGGAGAGAACAGCCGGTGGGGAGGCCCAGGTGTGAGGGCCGGGCAGAGCATGGCTTTTCCAAGGAGCTTTTACGTCAGTCAAGTTGCAGCTGATCTGGATGTTATGTTCTGAAGCAAAATTTCCACTTGGTTAAAATAAGTTTTGAAAATCCCCCAAAGTGCTCGTCAGTAACAAAGCCCAGGGATTCATGTTCACAGCCTTGGACAGCAGGTCGCTGGGCTAGAACCGGGCCTCTCGGCCTCGGCGCTGTTGACGTCTCGGTCAAGCTACTTCTGCGTTGTGAGGGGGCCGTGCTGTGCCCTGGAGGACGTGGGGCAGCAGCCCCCCAGCCTCTACCCAGAGGCGACAACCCAAACTGCCTTTAGACTTTGCCAAATGTCCCGTGGGGGCAAAATTGTGCCCACTCGAGACCCCTGGTCTAGACTGAAAGAAGGGAACTCGGAGAAGAGTGCGGCCAGAGCAGCCGGCCTCTGCGCTCCTGGCGGTGGGTGGCAACTTCAGAGACGTGGCTGCCACCACCCCAGCACCACCACGTCGGGGCTTCGTCCCCTTTCTGGCTCATTACTGAGGCTCTGCACCTGGACACCTTTCAGGCGTGTGCTCCTTACCCCAGGAACAGCCCCCAACACTGCTCCCCTTCCTCCTTGCTAACAGCGTCCCCCCATTTTAGCCGGAGCACCCACCTCCCAGGGAGGAGACCCCAGCTTGCGGTCAAGTGCCAGGCCTGGTCAGTGTAAAATAATCGTGGTCACCTCAGGCCCCTGAAGGTCACTGGCATGGGCATTGGGCACGTGACCCGGTTCTGGCCAATGAGAGGTGAGAAGTCTGAAGGGGGGGTTGTTCTGGAAGCCGTTTCCTCGCTGATACAAGGAGACTTGCTGGAAGGGCCAGCCCTTCTTGTCCCACCCCTGGAACTGCAGCGGCCACTGAGACCACGAGGGAGCCGGTCTGGGGTAGCAGATGGGAAAAGTGAAGAGAACGGGGTCCTCCACCTCCGGGCCGCCTCCCAGGGCCCTCTTGGCACGGGAGGCAATATGTTTTCTGATTATTTAAGCTGGTGGAGGCAGAGGTTTCTGTTATTTGCATCTGAAAGCATCCTGATTGGACACTGCCCAATTTGTACTGTGAAGGCCTTCCCATCACAGGCTGCACACAGTAGATGCTCAATGTATACACAGCTTTCCTGGAGCTGCTGCTTTCTTTCTCGCTTTCCAATCTGGATGCTTTCCCGCAGTGCTGCCTCCTGACCTAACATGGGGTGGGGAGGGGGCTAAGGTCAGTGCAGAGGTTAAACCCCCTGTGATGACACCACCCGCAGGCGGGGCTGAGCAGGCCCCCAGGGAGGGGAGGACATCCTGCCTTCCAGGCACTGAGCTTTGAGGGATGGAGGCTGAAAGAAACCCAGTGGAGGTGGACCCCTCCCAACCTCCCGAGGGCTTCTGCCAGCTCTGCCTTAGGGAGCAAAAGAAGCACTTCACAGGGTTCATTCGTGTTTTCTTATGTTCCTTTTTTATTAAAATGTAAAAAATTAGTTTTTAAAAAAACAGCTAAAAGAAGAGCGAGCCCTCCTTGAAGCCAATTGTCCCCAGTGCAGCTGAGGACGCCCAGGAGGTGGACAGGATGCCTGGGCCCTGGAGGCAGTGTCCACGCCCGCTCTGAGGGTGGGTGCAAAGTGAATCCCGGCTTCTGGCAGCCGCGGCAGGGCCTCCCTGTGTGCCCCCTTTCTGGACACGGGACCCCGGGAGACCCTGTCTGCAGCAAGCCTCCCCAGCCGAGGCTCTGCACCCCCTTCCCCCAGATGCAATGGAAGCCTGTCCTGAGGCCCCGTGTCCCCTCCACTGCATAGCCATTAGGCAAGGGTGACCCCTTGTGGCCTCCCAAATGGGTGGGATGCGCCCAGAGCCGGGGTGGCTCTGCCCTCCCTGCCATCTCTGAGCCGTGGGGGTGCCCAGCCTGGCCCAACACCAAGCACATGTTCTCAGCGATCAGGGAGCTGACCCAAGGGGCACCCCATGCCAGTGGCTTCTCCCCCCAAAACTGCTCAGGTGGCCAGAAATGTCCTGACACATCCTGCTAGTCCTTGGGCTGCAGCTGCTTTTCCCAAAATGGGAAGGGAGGGTCTTCTCCAGGCCAGTGCTCTTGTTCCAGGGCCAGCTGTTCTCACCACTGTGTTCCCCTCCCCCCAGGTCACGCCTTCGGATCCGGAAGACCCCTCCCTTAAAGAGCCCGGTCCAGAAGAAAGGTGGGCCCTCAGGTTGCGGTAAGAGGACGGGTGGCTGCTGCCAATCAGCCAGCATTGGTCAGCTGCATGCAAGGCATTATGGGAAGGGGGACCATATAACTGATAACTCCTCCCACCCAAAATTTTTTTGAGAAAAAAATGGGGAGGTTGGAATTCATTATTACCATAAACAAAAGCAAACCGGAAGTGCCCTGGAGAAAGCAGGGTACACGGCCAGGCTGATTATGAAAGAGGCAGGCGTGAGCCAGATGCTGCTCCGCCACCTGTGCTGCCCTTACCTGTTTCCAAGCGAGTGTCGCCAAAGACCCTTAGAGGAGGCAAGAGACCGGCAAGCCTGGCACCGCCTGGGCCTGGATGGGCCCTGGGTGGAAAAACCTGCTGTGGAAGACGCTGTTGGGACGAGTGGAATGTAGATAAGGCCTGTAGATGACAGTGCACTATCCAGACTGGATATTCTGATTTTGATACATGAACTGTATGTGAGAAAACGTCTTTGATCTTAGGACATTTGCACTGAAGTATTAGGGTGAGAGGGTATGAGATCTGCAATTTGTTTGTCAGTGGTCTGCAGTAAAGGGT
>JAQZBX010015867.1:0-13485 GCA_029593785.1 Cabassous unicinctus
TTCTTTTTTCAGGAGGCACTGGAATCCAAATCTGGGACCTCCCATGTGGGAGGTGGACACTCAATTCCTTGAGCCACATCTACTTTAAGCACATGTCATGAGTGAGTGATAGAGACTGTTTCAACTATACTATATTCTCCTAGATCATTACTTACTTCCCCATTCTTGCAACTCCTATTTTTCTCTCAGAAAAAAAAAAAAAGTATTCCTCATTTGTTCAGTGGAATTTTGTACTTCTCAGGGACCATAAAATACATGGAAACAGTAATGATTCACTCTGAACTGAGAGTATAAATTTGTTCTCATGGAAAACACTTTATACATGAAGAATATATGAATGGCTTCAAGAAAAAGAATCATCAATCTGTCTTTTATTGGTTAAACCATAAGTGCAATTTATGCTTTTGTTTAAGGGAAAATTTGAAGAGAGGCCTTAATATATAAATTTCAGCTAAAGAGACTTCCATAAATTTAGTTAAGGATAAACACTAGGTTAAAGAGGGAAATACTAATATTTTTCTGGGAGAAGTGGAAGACTTGTTTGCTCCTTGTAAACCATGAAATTTATGTTATATAGAAGGAGGAGAAGACTTACTTTGTGTGAGCTCTGTTCTATTCAATTGTTTTTTGTTATATAAATAGAATAATTATTTACTGGGACCCTACTATGAGAAATTTAGAAAAGATGAACCCTGTCACTTGAAGATTAAATGTCCAGAGTGGGGGAAGTGAGAATAAACACCCTCAGGTCCAGAGAACATGATTTAAACTAAGACACAGCAGAAAGCAATAACAGAGTCCTTGCCTCTTATAATGCACCATAATAATGCAACCAGTGTCTAAGTGAGTTTATTTCAAACATAGGAGCAATGATTCCTTCCTCCACTGACAAGAGCTGAGTTTCTAAGAGAAGACAATGCTAGAGTAAAAGTATTGGATTAGATGGTCCTGGATTTCACATCCTACTGTCTTTCACCAATGCTATGATTCTTATTTCCCCTCACTTCCAGATCACCCTTCTCAGAAGAATTGGGAGCAACCACATAGTCGAAAGATATATTATTCCCACTTTGATTATATAAGTGTTTCATCTCCTGGAGTTTCCAGAATGAAGGTATTTTGTATTTATCTATTATCCAAGGAAGACTAACCAGGGAAACAAACAAACAAACAAAATCACTGGAATGTACCAAAGAAGTTCTGTTTTGCTATGGGAAGTAAATATCATGGGAGGGAATGCTTTACTGACAGTAAGTACAGGGACATAGAGAAAGTCTCAGATATAGGGAAAGCACTCAGGTATAAATTTGGATTATTTTCTAATTTCTGTTTCAAGGTGGGTAGGCCTTAAGTTTCCTTTGCAGCTAAATTTCTCCCATTTCCATCACATGGAAATTTAATGTTTTTATCGTTGTATATTTCAACCTTAGAGATTTTATTTGATTCATTATTGAAATATATTTATGTCATTTTACATATATACAAGATTTTTTAAATTTTCTAAAAGTCAAAAAGTGTTATTTAATATTCTGTGTCAAAATAATTTCAAAATCTGAAAGAGTTAAAGGTTTTTTTCCACTTTTACTTTCCTTCTGGCTGTTAGTCATGGTAACTTGTTTTCTTAATGTCTATATTGATTTTTTAAATTGTGTTCTGTTTAATTTGTTGGGCTCATATTTTTTGTGAATTCTTGGAGGTCTCAGTGGAAAAAGAGGATTCACATTTGGCTTTATTTTGAAATTAGCAAGCTAGAACAATTTAATGTTAAGTTGTGCACCTAGAGCCTTTAAGGCCATATAAGTGCTGTGATTTCAGAATGCATGCTGGTTCCTCATTCAGAGGGTTTTCCCACCATTTTGAACCAGGATCAGGGCAATTGTTTATTTTGATACCCATATTTGATTAATGTGTTTATACATTGTTAACATTTACAATGTAACTATAATTCCAAGGATCCATCTTTTATATAAGAATCTATTGCCAGAGTTTCCACTTAGGAGAGTTTTGGAATTCATTTTCACATTACACCTAGTAAGTTATATGGAATCACAAATTTTTCAGTGATGTCAGTGCCAAAATTGCAGTTGGTATTTGAACTCCACTAGACATTGTGGTCCATTTTATTATTTATTTTGTGACTAAATTAATTCCTTTTGTTAGGCTAGATTAGGGATGAATTTAAAAGATTCAGGGGAATATAGAGCTGTGAATCCTCATGTTTTAAAAAATAACAAATCAATAGCTTATCTACAGATTTGTGGGCAATAGAAAAAGAAGGGCAAACTGGATCTAAACTTAGTAGAAGGAAAGAAATAACAAAGATCTAAGTGAAATGAAATGAAATAGAGTATAGAAAAACAACTGAGTGAACCAATGAAATTGTTTCTTGCAAAAGATCAGTAAAATAGCAAAGGTTTATTTAGATTGAAAAAGAAAAATTTAGAGGATACAAATTACTAAAATAAAACATGAAACCAAGGATGTTGCTAGATATTGCTAATATTAAAAGGATTATGAATGAATACTATGAAGAATTGTCTGCCAACAATCTAGAAAATCTAGAAGAAATGGACCAATTCCTAGAAACATGCAATTTACCGAACTTGACTGAAAAGAAATAGATCCAAAAAAACTCTAAGAAATTAAGAGATTCAATTATTTATTAAAAAAAAAAAGCCCTCCCCAAAGTAGAAATCTGGGATCAGACAGTTTCCATAAAGAAATCTATGAAATATTCAAAGAAGAGTTAATTACAATACTTCCCACACCTTCCAACTTGAAGTCAAGTTATCTCTTCCAAACTCATTCTATGAGGTTAAAGTTGTAGTGCCAAAGTTTCTCAAAGATATAGCAAGGAAAGAAAACCAAGAACTAATTTTTCTCATTAATATAGATGCAAAAACCCTCAACAAAAACTAGCCTATCAAATCCAAGATATTATTAAAAGTAGTATCCACCATGACCAAATGGGATTTATCTCAGGAAACAAGGGTTTCCTTGTTAAGATAATCAATGTCATACACCACATTAACACAATGAAGAGTTAAATCACTTGAAAATCTCAATTCATGCAGAAAATGTGAATGATAAATTCCAACACCTTTTCATGATAAAAAATACTAGGAAAATAAGAATAGAAATAATTTCCTAAACATGTTAAACAAACTATATGTAAAAACATACGTAATCTTATCCTCAATGCTGAAAGAGTGAAAGCGATCCCTTTGAGGTCTGAAACAAGACAAAGATGCCTGTTTTCACTATTGCTATTCAGTGTTATACTAGAAGTTAGGAAATTAGGCCATAAAACTAAATAATAGACATTCAAATGAGAAAGGAAGAAGTAAACTATCTGTTTTAAATGATGCCATGAGCCTTTGTATAGAAAATGCCAAAGCTTACACAAGAAAACTCTAGAGCTCATAAATGAATCCAACCATATGCAACCTATGAGATTAACATGCAAAAATTAGTTGTGTTTTATACAACAGAAAAACTTTCTTAAATGAGCAGTTAAAAAATCCAGTCCCCATAACATCTAAAAGAACAAAATACTTAAGAATAATTTTAACTAAGCAGCTTGCACAATGAAAAGTTCAAAAAACTGCTACATGAAAATAGAGAAGACCTAAGTGGAAAGGCATTCTGTGTTAGTGAATAGGAAGAATTAATACTATTAAGATGTCAGTACTACCCAAAGTGATTGATAGCTTCAATGTAGTTCCCGTTTAAGTCCCAAGAGCCTTTTTAGCAGAAATGGAAAAGCTGATAGTGATTTATATGGAAATACACTTCAGGAGGTCTCCAGTACCACATTAGGGTGTTGCATTTACTTATTTGTTTGTCTCTTGCCTTGTTAAGACTGAGCTGTTTGAGTGGTAGCAAAAGATCTTACTCTTCTCTTCATTACCAGAACACAGTTTAACATTTACCATACAGTATTGCTGAATAAATATTAGTTGAATGACTGATAAATAAGTTGTTGAGTGAGTTAAACACATACTGCTAATTATTGGGGAGAATGGAGAAACAGTGGGAGAAAAGGACATCCTGTTGTGAGAGGGAAGCCCCATGAAGGAGAACCAAACCCAGAGTAGACAATTCGGAGACAGAGGATATTTTAGAGTACCCATAATCTCTCTCCAGAATCAGCAATAGAGAAACCATTTTGTGAAATCTTGCAATGTTAGAGATCACATCTAAAGAGAAGTGACTTCCCCCTGGGAAGTAAGGAGTTCACTGGGTTAAGAGATGAACATGGAGCTCCATAGCTCTCTCCCAAGAATGAAAACCAGCAAAAGTTTGCATTGTGTTTTTCTTTCTTACCTGCAGAGAACTAAATATTTGATGGAGAAGGGAGACAAAAGAACACTTCATTAATGATGCTCATGGGAATGAAATCCATAAAGTCATGTGTGGCAGTTTGATATTATTCATATATTCCAATAGAGATATAGATTATGTTTGTAAACTGGTCTGTTCCTCTGGTTATGATACCCTTTGATTAATTTAAATTCAAAGTTTTTCATTTACTTGATTAAATCAAGATTAGGACTTTCATTTGAGCTTGTTATTAGGTTGACTCAGGGTTGAGTCCCTGGCCCCTTGGAGGCCTATATAAATAGACACTAACTCAAGAAGATACACAGATGATACACAGAGGAACACAGAGTGCTCCATAGATATAGAAGAGCAGAGAACTTGGTCGCATCAGTTCTGCCATATCACAGAAAGGAGAAGGCTCAAACAGCTAAAGTCCTGGCAAAGAGCTGAGCCCTATGCCAGACTGCAGCTGAGATCAGAATAAGGTGGGACCACAGCACTTTAAGAGGAAGAAGGCCAAACCCTCGCAGAGATTAGCAATGATTTTGGCAAGAAAGGATTTCTTATGGTTCAGTGAGTTGGACTCTTTATGGCCTAGTAACTGTAACTTTTACCCCAAATAAATACCCTTTATAAAATCCAACAGACTTCTGGTACTTTTCATCACCACCCATTTGACATACCGCATGGAAACTCTAAATGCTTCTACACTTTCTCAAGTCTACTTTACTAATCTCTGGTGAAGACGTAACACAAATGTGTCTTCTAGAGACCACCTGGGGAGTTTTATCTCCCTTTTCTTCCTAGGAATATAGGTTCCAACTTCATCCATCATTCAAGGAATAATCTGCATTGATGAACTCAGAACCTGTCTTGATCATTTCTAGCTGAGTCATAGAATATACACAGGTACTGGGGAAATGTGTTATGGCTCCATGAACCCCTTTTATTGGTAGTAATATTAGGGCTGAAACAGGGAAAACACACAAATAGAGCAAGAATTTTAAAAAGTCCCATGAGTTTAAAAGGTTAATTGGAGGGAGATAACATATACACTAAAATATCTTTTTCTCTGATTTTCTTCTCTGGCCTTATCTTTCACTCATGGGGCTTCCATCTCTCAGCAATATTTTTTTCTGTTTCACTGCTTCTTCTTTCTCTAGAATTTTTGGAATAATCTGCTTCAACACATTCATTCATTTTTTCTTTTAGTAACTCAACAAACATTTAGTTGTCAAATTCTTTATGGGAGGAATTTAATATTAATCTGAGAAAGAAGAAATGAGTAACACATTGTTCCTTTTACAAAAATATTTCATCTAAACAGGTTAAGAGATGTCAAAATGAGTTCATACATTACCTGAACTGGCTCTGAAATCTTTGTGAAGAGGATCTAAAAGTCTGGATTCATCCTGTGGAGGTTAGTGAAGGCTTCACATGGGAGATGATGATTGTACAGATCCTTGAAGGAGGAACTGGAGTAATTCTATGAGGTGATGGG
The DNA here is from genome assembly GCA_029593785.1 of Cabassous unicinctus. Classification (NCBI taxonomy): domain Eukaryota; kingdom Metazoa; phylum Chordata; class Mammalia; order Cingulata; family Chlamyphoridae; genus Cabassous; species Cabassous unicinctus. Next base: position 5,825 of record JAQZBX010015867.1, read on the forward strand.
GGTAGAAGCACACTAAAGAGAGATAACAGGGTCAGAAATGTGGGTTCAATATCACATTAAGATGTGGTGAGGTTTAAAAAATAGTTCTTAAAATCTGATGAACAGTGATGGGAATGCATGGAAAGTTGAAAAACAACATGGCCAGGGTGGCAGCAGCCAGGTAACAGAGAGTCTTGTGTTCTGTCCACAACTTGATATTTATGTTTGAGGTGATTGGTGTGTCAGTGCAGGATTTATAGATGGTGGTGTTCATGAAAATCCTTGACCTGTGGAAAGATCTCTCTGTGTTAATGTGATTCTAGCTGTTGTCAAAACTATGGAGAGATGAGGAGGGATGAAAATAGAACAGTGGACATGGAGAAGGTGTGGTGAGTGAGTCTGTGTGGGGTTGAAGCATAATGTATACAATATTCACTATTATTACTAAGCACAAGGCCAGATATTTCATTTTCATTATTTTATTTAATTATTTCAATTACTTTATGAAATTGATTTCAATATTTTCATTAAATGGAAGAGAAATATGAGACATACAGCAGTATGATATTCTTCTCCAATGCATATAATTCTATCTGGATTGAATCTTGGAGTTTGATGTCCTAGGATTTTGCGTTTCACTAATAATTTTACTTCTTAATAAAGTTAATATTTTATTTTATATTTCTTATTTTTTTTATAAAAAATACTTATATTACATAAATGATACATACAAAATATAGGGATTCCCATATGTACTGCTTCCCACACCTTCCACATTTTCCCACACTAACCACATCCTTCTTTAGTGAGGTACATTCATTGCAATTTATGAACACATTTTTGAGCGTTGCCACTAAACATGCATTATAGTTTATATTGTAGTTTACAATCTCTTTCACACAATTTTCTAGGTTATAGCAAGATATATAATTGCCTGTATTTGTCATTGTGATGTTGTTCGGTGTGATTCCCAAGTCCCAAAAATACCCATATATTACACCTGTTTTTCCTTCTCTCTGCTCTCAGAATCTCCAGTGGCCTCAGCCTCCACATCAATGAAATAATTTCTTCCATTGGTAGAATAACAATAAGTCTATAGTAGAATAGCAATAAGTCTACTTTAGTCCATTCCTCAAACATTAGAATTCTGGAATGGTGATGCCCACTCCACCTCTAATTGAGAGAGGGCTTCAATTCCACATAGCTGATGGATGGGACTCTCTTGCTTGAAGTTGTAGGCACTCTCAATTCCTTGGTATGGTCGTTATTCATAATCTCCTCCTTGTTAGTTGTCCTGGGTGTATCCAATGAGCTGGAGATTATGTGTTGCAACTCATTTGAGATTCAGTGTCCAGTTGGCACATGAACAGCCCAAAGATTTGTGTCTTGGATGTACACTTACAAACGCTAGTACTAATTATACATTGAAATAGCAGGGACAGTAGAGCCATGTGTAGGGAAACTACAACTCAATCCATATCTGTCACATTGGGGAGGATAAATTCCAAAGTAGGGCTCACTGGAAGGCACCGAACTCGTGAGCTATCTGCCCTGACTATAGTTTCTGGATGTCTCCAGAGACCTCAGCAGCCCCACTATTTGCGGTAGTATCTACTTTGGCTAGCAATGAGGTCCTGCTGAGATGTGACCTCCTGACTCACTTTGAAGTCTCATAACCATATAAACTCATTTGTCTTTACCTTTTCCAACTTTTGGTCAATGTCTTGTTCCAGTTGCATTGCTGGTTGGTGCTTGGTATTTATTATGCCCATGGTTCCTGGGAGGCTCATCCCTGGGAGTCATGTCTCACACTGGGGGGAAGTTATTGCATTTATATTCTGAGTTCAGCTTAGAGAGAGGCCACCTTTGAGCAGCAAGGAGGCTCTCAGGAGGTAACTCTTAAGCACATTATAATAATAGGCTAAGTTTCAATTTCACAAGTAATGGTTCATATGCACAGTTTTCAAAATCAAGTGCCCTTCAGAGGACCATCCTCCTTCACTATTTGTTACCCCTGTACTTGGAAGATTCTTGCTGCTCTGTTAGAGAATGTGGCAGAAGTCCACAGGAAGCAATTTGATATTCTTTTGGTTATTGTGTGAACCTCCACCGACCCATGACAATGCCTTAAGAATATTTGAACATATTTATATGCCTTATATGTTTACCCAAGTGAACTTCCTCCTATGTATCCCTTATCACTGACACCCTGCACCAATGATCCTCCTCTGCCACAGTTGTAACCCTTCTGTAATCCAAAACTTCTTCAAAATTGAATCCAGTAAAATAGCCAAATGCTATTAATAAGAAAATGAAATAATAATGGTAGTATCAAAAATAAGAAATAAAATAGAAAATAAAATAAATAAATAAATCTGGGATAATAAAATATAATGTAAAAACATTTAAATTTTTTTGACATTTTAGCTTTCATCACTGTAAAATCTGTTGTCTTGTATGTACAGTGACTTTTTCTTCCATTGATTCCCCAAGGTTCTTACTTTTTCACTTTGTCTTCAAAGAAGTTTTAGGTTACAGAAACGTAAAGTACAAAACACAGGGGACTCCCATATACCCAACATTCTCTCCCTTTTCCTCCTTCCTCTATTAATAACATTTTATACATGGACTGTACATATGTTACAATGTATGCAGAAATATTGAAACATAGCTACTAACCATGGTCCATGGTTTACATTATGGTTTACATTTTGGACCACGCACTTTTATAAATTTTGATGAAATTTAACATGGCCTGTCTCTATCATTGCAAGATCATGTAGAACATTTCCATCACCCCCAAACGGCCCCCTGTTCCATCTATTCTAGTCCTCCTTCCCCTCAAATTAGGTCCTATGGCAACTACCAGGCTTCATTTTTTTTTAAGTTTTTTTTTTTTTTAAAGATTTTTAGATAGCATAAATGTTACAGAAAACATATAGGGGATGAGCACATTTTGTAGCATTACCACTAAGCATGGATCCTTGTTTACATTGTAATTTTCACTCTCTCCCACATAATTCTGTAAGTTACAGCAAGATATATAACAGAAATAAGCACAGAAAAACAGTCTTCTTTCTTAGACCCTATGGATCTTCTTAGGCTGCTGGTATTTTCAACCAATCACCCTGTATCCTGCCCTTTGTAGATTTTGAGCCAGGTTTTAATGAGTAAAATAAGGAAAATAAAAAACGGAACCTTATTTTTAAACAACAAGAGATAGAAGAAAAGTAATACAAAGCGAATGTCTATATGTTCCCTGTCATAAAGTTTCAGCAGGATGCCTGATACCCCACTGGATCACTTCTTAAAGAAGAGCTGGTTATCAACTGAAGGACTTCATATATGCTAGGCAGGAATTCTTACACTGAGCTAACCTGTCTCCTTGGGTGAACCAGCCTTTTAGAACGTTATCTATCCCTTTTCCCTGGGGCAGGTTAGATTACCTGCCATCTATCAGAGTCCTGCTGATCAGCCTCTCTCTGCCTCTTCTCTTATGTAATTCCTCTCCTTACTTAGGTAGCTGGGTGTGACAGCTTGCCTGAGGATATAACCCTTCTCCATCCCTGTCAAGGTGGGGTCACTTCCAGTATTCAAGGGTCCGTCTGATGGTTAAACTAACCACAAAGTAACCACTCTCCAACCTCCCAGACCCTTCTTCTTCCCAGGGAATCTGTTGTCACACTCAGTTCAGAGCAGGGAGCTAGCGGCTCCATTTAGGCTCTTTGTGCTGAGGGCAGGGCATATGTGCACCTTCCAGCTACAGGGGCAAGAAACTCACAATTTTCCTTTGGCTTCTTTATCTTTCCAGTACCCTCTTAGAGCACCTTCCCACTCTATATATCCAAAGTAATTGACATAGAGGAAGACCTCTTCTCTCCTCTCAGATGTAATTCACCAGGAGTATTACCCTCACTTAATATCTTGGAGGTATGGGAGGGGAGCCCTTCCCAGTGGCCTAGAGGTTTAATAACTCACAGCTTCTTGTTTTGGTCCCTTTATCTCTTTGTACCTCACTCTCCCGGGCATTGTGAAACAGTGTCCTCGTCTGTTGTATCCCAATGCATGTCGCCAAGGGATCCCTTCACCCTTTCTCTGTTTTAGTGAGAGGTGAGCCTTATATGCTCAAGCCATTGGCCCTGTGCCTGAAATAATAAACATTATATTTTAGAACAGTATTAGATTTACAGAAAAAATGCAGGGATGTTATAGTTTCCAAAAACCTCTCATCCCCTTTCCCCTGTTCTTAACATCTCCCATCCAAAATAATGCCTTACTTTTATTTGTCATAAATTCTTAGTCCCTCTGTGACTGTAACAATTTCTCAATTATCCTTGTTTTTGATGATTTGGATGGTTTTGAGGAGTGCAAGTCGTGTATACTGTAAAGTCTCCCTCAGTTTGAATTTTCTGATGTTATTCTCATGAGTAGACTGGGTTAATTGGTTTTTGGAGGAAGACATCAGAGATAAAGTATCATTTTCATCACAGCATATCCAGGGTGCATCCTATCAATGCACCTTAACACTGTTGATGTTGTTCTTAATCAGCAGTGTTTTGAGGTCTCCTAGGATAAATTTCCTCATTTCTCTGCCTCTCCTTGTATCACCTTTGGAAAGAAGTCAGTAGGTGAAGCCTATACTTCAGGAGTGAGATTTTTATTCCATTGCTTTGAAAGAGCAATATCTACATAAATTATCGATTTTTCTGCATGGCAGATTTGTCTCTTCTTATTTATTTAATCAATAATATATTAATATCAGGATGAAATCAATTTATTTCATACCTTTGATTGCGATAAAATACTACTTTTCTTCTTGTTCAATTTGTTCCACTTTTGGCCATGGGAGCACTTTCAGCTGTGCTTTTTATCTTTTTACAATAACCCCATCAATGAGAGGTTCATTTTAGTACCTATTTATTTTTGGTACTACAATATGTGCCAGGTACTTCTTGCATGTTTCTTTCCTAGACTCAGCAATTTTTCCAATAATACACTTTTTGAACAATGGTTTTAAATTCCTAGTTCTGGGCACTATCTGTGCTCCATGCTAGTGTCTTCTAGGGCCTCTCTGCAGAGAGTATCAGGAAATATATGTGTGTATACTAAGCTGTGTATATACACATGTTTAGAAATATGTCTACATATGACCCTTTGTATCTATATTCACCAACACAAGAGTTCACACTGATGTGTCTAAGTCTAAACCATTATCATATAGAATATTCTCACCTCCTCCCCTTCCTTATTTGTAAGCGCACACTTCACAGTGAAAAAAATATTCCTTCATCTGTCAACAATCTATGAAATGATTCCAGTGTATGCATTGAAGTATTAGAATTGTTATTCTATACATGGTGGAATGCTACATTATTACTTAGAGTACTGTATTTATGCACAGTTTCTTTTGACTCCATTTTACAGGCTCCATTCATATCCAATATTACTTCTTTCAGCACATTTGCCCTATCCCCTCTTTTGATGTCAAGGTATAGAATTATAATATATTAGATGATTTGCAACATTTTCATTCTATCTGGGATTCCCTTGACCTTGTAAATGATTTTTTTATTTATATATATAAGGTCCACTCTTTGTGTTGTCAAGTTCAATGTGTTTTAACAAATGCATAATGTCATGTTTCTACAATTACAGTATTACACAGAATAGATTCATCTCTCTAAAAATTCCCCTGTGCTTCATACATTCAAGCTTCATTCCCTCACCCCAGTCCTCTGGCAACTAGTGAACATTCTATTGTCTCACTGTTTTTCCTTATCCAGAAGGTTATAAAATTGATATCATACATATGGAGAATTTTATAACTGCTTTCTTTTAATTAGAAATAATCATTTAAGATTCAACCATATTTTTTGTGACTGGATGGAAAATTTCTGTTAATCTCAGTAATATTCTATTTTATAGATATAGCATAGTGGGTATACCTATTCACTACTGAAGAACATCTTGGTTGCTTTCAAATTTTGGAGATTATAAATACACCTGCTATAAATATTCATGTGTGAATTTCTTTAATTAATTTTTATTTATTTTTAAAGAAGCTTAAGATTGCATAAATGCTATAAAAAATATAAGGGATTCCCATATGCCCAACTCCTTCCCCCTTCCACACTTTCCCCCATTAACAATATCTTTCATTAGAGTGGTACAATTTTTTCAATTGATGAACACATGTTGAAGCATTGCTACTAACCATGGATTATAGTTTACATTATAGTTTATACTGTGTATTGCAGAATTTTGTAGGTTACAATGAAATATATAATGACCTGTATCCATCATTGCAATTGCAAGAAAGACATATACAATGTCCCAAAAATGCCCCAATAATACACCTATTTTTCCTTCTCCCATCCCTCAGAATTTCTGGTGGCCACTGCCTTTATATCAATGATGAGAGTTCTTCCATTACTAAAATAATAATAAGCCTATACTACAATAATGAGAAGTCTACTTAAACCATTTTTCATTGCCCAGTCTTGAGGAATTGGGGATGGTGATGCTCACTCTGGTTCTAATTGTGAGGGAACTTAGAGCCCATGGGGTAGATGGATGGAACTATCTTGCTTGCAGTTGCAGACAGTCACTGTTCCTTGAGATGGGTGTTGTCCATTATCTCTCCTTTTCTGTTGTCCTGGGTGAGTCCAGTGAACAGGAAAGTAGGTGTTGAAACTCTGCTGAAATTTATGGCTCAACTGACACATTGAAGGACAAAATATTTAAGTTTCTGAGACATAGATTAACCAAGTATACTGCTAAATATACATTCAAATAAAAGGGCCAGAAGAGCCATGTGTGAGGAACCTAAAAATGAGTTTAACTCTGTTACACTGGGGAGCATAATGTCCAAAGTAAAGCCCACTGACTTGGTGCTGAATTCCTGAGCTCTCTGCCCTGCTTATAGTTTCTGGATGTCTCTAGAGCCCTCAGGAGCCCCACTATTTGAGGCATTGTTTTCTTTGGCACTCAATGAGATCCTGATGAGACTTGCTTTAGCACAACTTCTGGAATGAACTCCCAATTCACTTTGCAATCTCTTAGCAATTAAAACTCATTTGTGCTCACCATTTTCCCCTTTTGTTCAAGGTCTTTTTCCAGATGCATTGCTAGTTCATACTTGGTAATAATCCCTCAGTGCCAAGGAGGCTTATCCCTGGGAGTCACATCCTATGACTCAGGGAAAGTAGTGCATTTATATGCTGAGTTTCATTTAGAGAGAGACCACATTTGAACAACAAGTAGGCTTCAGGAGGTAACACTTAGGCAATATATAATATTAAACTAAGTTTCAATTTCACAAGAAAATGTTCATAAATACAATCACTTAATCAACAATATCAAAGGCCTGGTTTAATGGTCAGTCTTCCTTCAAAGGCACTGACTTTGTACTTGGAGGATTCTTGCTGTCCTATTAGAGAATGTAGCAGAAACCCCCGGGATGAGAATTCAGTATTCTGTAGGGTATTTTGTAGATCTCCACCCATGAAGACAATGCTCCATGAAAAAGTGAACAAATTCATATGCTATAGAGGCGTGCCCCAGTTGAACTCCTACCCATGCATCTACCCATCATTGACAACCCATACTAGTGAAACTCCTCTGCCACTGTTATGATCCTTGTGTGAATCAAAACCTCTCAAAAAATGAAGCCAACAAAATAA
>JAQZBX010015867.1:13585-37174 GCA_029593785.1 Cabassous unicinctus
TTTTTTTTTTTTCATTTTATTCTCAAAGAAGCTTTGCAATGCAGAAAAGTCAATTAGAGAATATAGGGGATTCCCCTATACCCAATGCCCTGACAATTTCCCCCACTCTCCTATTAATAACATTTTACATGCAGATGGTACATTTGTTACAATTGATATACAAATATTGAAGTATTGTTACTAACCATGATCAATATTTAATAATGGTTTACATTTTGGATCATACACTTTTATAGGTTTTGATGAAATTTGTAAATGGCCTGTATATATGTTATTGGAAGATCAAGCTGAACATTTCTAACGCCTTAAAAATGACTCATGTTCCATCAGTTATCATATGATCTGCTTATTTACCTAAGAGCACAATTGCTGGATAGTATGGTAAGACTATGGTTAGTTTTAGAAGAAACTACTAAACGGTCTTCTAGCTCCACCTTTTAGTGTTCTTACTAGCAACAAATGGGAGTTCATTGTTCTACATCCTCACCAGCAATTGGTAATGTCAGTGTTTAAGTTTGTATCTATTCTAATTAGTGAGTGATGATAAGCCTAATTATGATAGTAGAGTTCCTCCAGAGGCAGCCTTCACAGGTCAGTTTTTCCAGTCAAAACAGGCCTAGGGACCCACAGGGTATGTTCTCAATTGGATATCCAGATTTTCTTCCAGGCTCACTCAGATTATTGGCAGAATTTAGTTATTTGTGTTCCTACAACTGAGTTCCCATTATCTTTCTGGCTGTGCCTGGGCCTCACTCTCAGATCCTAGATATGCTCTCAAGTCTTATCCATATGTCTCTCTCACTGCATAACAGGTTATTGCTCAAGGCAAGCAGCAGAACCTTTCCCAGAAGTTGAATTACTTCCTTCACGAAGGATCCAGTCTCTCTTAAGGGCTCCTCACTTTAGGGTAGTTCCATCCTGGTTGCACTCTGTTTTTATCAACTCAAAGGGAATGTATATGAGAACTAATTACAACTGAAAAATTCCTGCTATTGTCATATAATGCAATGCAATCACAAAAGTGAAATGCTTCACATTCATAGGCCCACCCATTCTCAAGAGGATGTGAATGTTCAACATTCATACTCATGGAGCGGGAACCATGAGATACTCATCTGAATTCATCTTATTGACCTGGAAGATTCCCTATAGTTTATATGTCAATTGTCCCTAAATGATCTATAGTTGTAGTGAAATTCATATACATCTATGTGTGCTATTATGTGGATAGACATTATTAACTCTTTTCTAATGTATATAGGGAAATGCAAAGGGTATAGAATAAGATCACACTTTTGAAAAAAAAGGAACAAAATTGGAGTTCTCTCTCAACCCAATTTGAAGACTTATTATAAAACTACAGTAATCAAGAAATGTATTAATAGTGTAAATGTAGACATACAGATCAATAGAACAGAACAGTCCAGGAATAGACTCACACATATATGTTTAAAAGATTTTCATCAAAGACACTAAGACAATTCAAGGTGGAAAGAAAATCGTTTGACAAATGTTGCAAATGGTGCCACTTTATGGAATTCATTCATCAGCTCTAGAAATTTTGTTGTAGATTTCTAGGGTTTTCTATGTATAGGATCATGCCATCTTCAAATAGTGAAATTTTACATCTCACTTTCATATCTGGATAACTTTAATTGCTTTATTTGCCTAAGTGATGGAACAAGTATTTCTAACACAAAGATAATTCGAGCAGTGACTGTGATCATCCTTGTTTTGTTCTAGGTATTAGAAGGAAAGCCTTTAGCATTTCAGCAATGAGTAGGATGTTAGCTGTAGAATTTTCATACATATCCTTTATCTTGCTGAGGAATTTTCCTTCTATTCCTATCTTTTGAAGTGTTTTAATAAAGAAATGATGCTGTATTTTGTCAAATGCTTTTTTGCATCAATAGGATTATTTGATTTTTTTTTCTTTTGATCTGCTAGTTTGGTGTATTATATTGACTGATTTTCTCACATTGAACCACACTTGCATACCAGCGATGAAACCCACCTGATCATGGTGTATAATTTGTTTGATGTGTTGTTTAGCTCACATTTTGTTAAGGATTTTAGGCTTCTGTTTCTTTATAGAGATAGTCCTGTCATTTTCATTTCTTGTGGCATTTTTATGTGGCTTTGGTACTTGTGTGATGTTGGCTTCATAGAATGAGTTAGCAATGTTACCTCCATTTCTATGTTTTGAAAGAGTTTAAGCAGGGTTGCTGTTAGTTGTTTCCAGAGTGATTGGTAAAATTCACCTGTGAAGCCATCTGGTCCTGGGATTTTCATATTTGGGAGGTGTTTGATGAGTATTTAAATCTTGTTACTTGTGATCGCTCTGTTGAGTTTATCAATTTATTCTTTCATCAATTTAGCTTCCTTGTGTGTTTCTAGAAGTTTGTCCATTTCATCTAAGTGATCCATATTGTTGGCATACAATTTTTCAAAGTATCATCTTATGATTCTCTTTATTTCTGTGGCATCAGTGGTGACACCCTTTCTCTTGACCTACTGATTGTCTAAGACAGTGTTGTTTCACTTCCATATCCTTGTGTATATATTGGATGTCTGCCCTTATTAAATTCTAGATATATTCTTTTGTGGTCAGAGAAAATACTTTGTATAATTTCAAACTTTCTAAATTAGCTGAGATTTGTTCTGTGACCTAGCATGTGTTCTATCTTAGAGAATGATCATTGTGTGTTCCGGAAGAATGTATATCCTGTTGTATTGAGGTGGAATGTTCTGTATATATCTATTTTGTCTAGATCATCTAATGTGCTATACAAGGTCTCTGTTTCTTTATTAACCCTCTATTGTGATGGTCTAATGGTGATAATGGCGTAATAAAGTCCCCTACTAAAATTGTAGAGGCACCTATTTCTATCCTCAGATTTTCCTTTGTTTGCCTCATGTGCTTTGAGGCATCCTGGTTAGGTTGATAAATGCTTACAATCGTTCTTTCTTCTTGATTGATTATCCCTTTTATTAATGTATAATGTCCTTCTTTGTCTCTTACAATAGTTTTGCATTTAAAGTATATTTTGTCCATTAGTATAGCTACTCCCATAACTTTTTTGTTATTGTTTATATGTTAAATTGTTTTCCATTTATTCATTTCCAACTTCGTTGTGTCCCTGGGCCTAAGGTGAATTTCTTGTAGATAGCATACAGATGGGTCATATTTTCTTATCAATTCTGCCAATTTTTGTCTTTTGATTGGAGAGTTTAATCTATTAAGATTCAATGTTATTACTGTCAAGGCAGGTTTTACAATAAACATTTTTAAGTTCATATATGTCATATTTTGTTTTTATTTATTTTTTCTCTTTTTAGTTATTCACACTAATAATCTTCCTTTCTACACTCTCCTCCTACCCTCTCTATCCTATTTTTTCCTTTTAACCTGCACAATTCCCTTATTATTTCTTGAAGAGAAAATTTCTTGTTGACAAACTCTCTTAATTTCTGTTTATCTGTGAATATTTTAACTATCCCTATTTTTGAGTGCCAACTTTGTTGGATACAGAATTCTTGGCTAGCAGTTCTTTTACTTTTCTTTAGCATCTTAACTATGTTATACCACTGCACTCTCACCTCTTTGGTTTCAGATGAGAACTCAGCACTTAATCTTATCTAGCTTCACTTGTATGTGATGGATCTCTTTTCTCTTGCTGACTTCAATATTTTCTGTTTGTCTTCTGCATTTGACAGTTTGATAACTATACATCTCAGGAAATGTGTGTTAAGATTTATACTTCTTGGAGTGTGCTACACTTCCAGTATATGTACATCCATGTACCTCAAAAGAGTTGGGGAATTTTCAGTCATTTTTTCTGGTCTGCCCACCCTACATCCCCTCCCCTATTCACCTCCCTTCCCCTGAGTTGACTGAGTGCCAGTCCACATCTGTTTGCTCCACAGTGCCCCCATGTCAAGAATGTACTGGATAATAGAATGCTCCTCTGGTCACCCAAGGTCCAGGGGACTTAAGTCACTCTAAGTGCTAGCTGAATCATATTCTTCTGTCTAGGTCACTTCCTTGGTTTCCCTTGCCCTCTGAGAGGGCTTTAGTGTCCTATCTCGTATGGGCTCATTTTCCTCTATGACCAACAGGGTCTCCCTCTATAGCTGCCTTCTCTACTTGCCCCTGAGGTCCCACAGCTTCCCTTCTAAATCTGCCTATTTTCTTGCAGTTTCTGGAGGAGGACTGCAGCCTGTCATTCCCTACTCTACCATCTTGAAGCTCCGCTCTTAGTTGACATTTAATAGCACATTTTCTATCTCTTCTCCCTGTTTTGTTTATTTTTGCTCCTTAGTGCTTACCACAATCTAAAATATTTTATAATTCTATTATATATTTATTTTTTTCTATGTTCCCAAGTAGAATGTAAATTCCTACAATAAAGATTTTGTCTTTCTTTACAGTCATACCTGCAACAATGAACACATCTCCCCACACATATCTAGCTCTCAGTAAACCATTGTTGACTTAATAAATGAGTGGATGAATTCATTTTCATTTGAGGGAATGGTGCTTTTTTGCAGGCCAAAAAACATCTCTAATACAACTTTAACAAGAGGTAAACATGTAACCAGTGCAAAAGCAGTGGGAAAAGCTGTTGCCACAGCAACAAATGAGATAGCTGACCACACAGAAAACAAGAAAGAAAAGTTGCAGCATAGGTGAGGAGGTCTGAATTGGGGTGGCAGGAGTGGCAGCAGCTGCAGGAAGACTGTAACAAGGTGGCAGGGATGGTGAGCAGCAACAGTGCTGCTGCATTCTCCTAGGTGTTATCTGTGACAACACTGATCCAAGAAATGAAGGGGTAGATTCTGACCCTGTGGCAAAGGAAAAAATAAAAGGTTTTTAAAAACTCTTGCATCATATCAAAAGCTGATGAAAGATCTGTTTAGTAACAACAGACTGGAAGGATAGAGCTGCATTTGAAACCACTGTAGAGTGGGAAAGTGGAAATCTATCTTTATTTGATTGCCTATTACAATTAACCATCAAACAGGACCTCTTTCTTTAATGTTGGCCATTTCTTGTTGTTTCTTTGTACCTAGACACTGAGTATAACAGAAATAAGACACAGGGCCCCAAGACTTTTGCATCAGCGTAGTCATTAAATTTATGGAACATTTCTTGGCTTTTCTGAATAATGCTAAAAATGAGAGCTGTTTCTAGCTTTTCAGTGCCACCTTAGACATGTTGTTTCTGAGAACACTTTGCTCAATGCACTTAGCTAAATTGTGGTTTTACCAGCTCACTTGTGACCTCTGAGTCACCAATTCTGAGAACCAGATTCTAAATTCCTCTAGATTACTAGTTTGTTTACCTGGAATGGGTTTAAAACATTAATCCATTAGGTGGTGGCAACCAAGATGGCAAGATAAGACATTCCAGCATATTATTCCTCCACAGAGTCTTTGAACTGCTAGTAAAAATTGGCAGAGCCATCAACCTCAAAACTCCAGAAAACAGTTAAAGGGTTGCAGTAATTGGGAGAAGGCTGAATAAAGAAAAATCATTTTTAAATATGACAGGGAAAGCTTCTTAGCCCTTGTTCCTGAACCTCTCTCTCTCCTTGGTGTAATGGGGAGTCAGCCCACTCTCCCAGTGTGGGTCCCTAGTCCTATTCCAGAGAGAAGATAGTAAATCCTATGCCCCTGTGTGCATACTGGGGTACCTGTGTGTCTCTGCCAATATTTTGAATAGCATTCTGAATGTCTGAACCAGGAAACTCCTCTTGGTCTTACCCTCCCAGAACTTGCCGTGTAGGTAGAAGCAGCTTGCTGACAGCTAAAGTAATGTAAGAATCAAATAAGTCAAAATGACCTGGGGCAAAGCATCACCTGTTTTTAATTCAACCAATAATTACCAAGGAGGGGAGTATTTCAAAGGATATAGTGGGGGCATTTAATTAATTCCTGTAAATGGAGGAATACCTAGGGTTATGCACAAGCACAAGCCCAGGATAAGATGTAGGCTTAGTAAGGACAGAGAAGACCCTGCATTTTATATTTGTCTCAGGTTTATCTTCTTGATCTTTTATAATTTAAAAAGTGCCAATTTTTAAGTGGCAAACATCAAAAATTCCAAACATTGATTCAATTAATTTTGTAATGCTTGAATGATGAATGGTTCATTCCCTATATGGGCTGGCCTTATCATGGTTTTCAAAGCTTTCAAAACATTGAAGGAGATCACCAGACAATGAAGAGTCATTTTGCAATGACCATGAATGGTGTTTGTTGCATTGGTTTGATTTTGCTAGATCCTTGCATTCAAGGAAATCTCTGTCATATCAATAGTTGAATACAAACTTAAGGAAAAGATAGCTTATGGGCTAATTCACAGAGTTAATATTTTAAATTATTAAAATATGCCAAATGCTACAAAAAAATTATAAGAAAAACAAAGAAATAGGATTTGATGGTAGATTCAAAGAAAACCAAAGATAAAAATCCAGAAATCATCAATGCAGAAGATAAATTTTAGATATAATAGACAAAGACCTTGAATAGTGGTCCTTTTCATGCTCAAGGAGATAAAGGGAAAGACAGAATGAAATAAAGGATATTAGTAAACCAGTGGATGAACAATATGAGATTTTAGAAACGATAAACTTTAAATAGTAACCAAACAGAAATACTTAAGTTGACTACTACAGTAACTAAAATTAAAAATTCCCTAGATGATAGAAATAGCAGATAAAAGTGGGCAGAATGAAGAATCAATGATCTCAAAGACAAGAGAAATGAAATAATTCAGGATAAGGAGCAAAAGGAAAAGAAATTAAAAAGCATGGAAATAATCTAATAGATGTTTGGAACACAATTAAGCATTCCAATATATACATTATGGGAGTCCCAGAAGAGAAGAAAGAGAGAAGAGAGAGGAATATTTAAAGAAATAATGGCAGAAATCTTCCCAAATGGAATGAAAGTCATGAATATGTACATTCAAGAAGGCTGTAGTGCCTTGAAATTATGTACCCAGAATAAACATTTTCTTAAAATTAATGAATTCCCAAGGAAATGAAACCACTGCAAACAGAAACTTTTGATAAGGTTACTTCACAGAAAGTGTAGCCCAAATGAATCCGCTTTTTTAAAAACAGTTTTATTAAGATATATTCACACACCATAAAATCCATGCAAAATATAAAATCAATGGCTCTTAGTATAATCACAGAGTTGTTGTTTTTTTAACCCAGTTTCCTGCAGTCTTTAATAAGGAGTGTGAAAGTCAGGCAGAGAGAAGCCATAAGAGCAGCCAGAAGCTGGCAGTCAATGGAACACAGAAAAGTAAGAAGATGCCACTATGTGCAATCTATGAGACAGAAAAAGACAAGGACAAAGGATGACTAGCAGCCAGCATCAGAATGCCACAGTATCCTGGAGGAAATAATCATCTTGTTGATATCTCAATTTTGTACTTTTCCTAGCCTCAAAATCATGGTCCAATTAATTCCCATTTTTAAAAGCCAAAACATTGTAGGTTGACTATTTTAGCAGCTAGGAACCCAAAAGAAAGACCAATGAACCCTAAACAAGATAAAATTGAAAAGAAACACACCCAGATATATAGTAGACAAATTGAGAATGCCAAGAGAAAAGCCTCACCTTATGTACAACGGACTTCCAAGAAAATTAAGTACTGATTTCTCATCAAAAACCATGGAGACAAGAAGGTAGTGGGACAAATGTATAAAGTACTAAAATAAAAGAATTTCCTCTTGTGGTGGTTTGAAACTATGTACCCCAGAGAAAAAACATATTCATAAACTTAATCCTTTCCTGTGTGTGTGAACCTATTGTTAAAATGGACATTTTGACGAGGTTACTTCAATTATGGGGTAGTTGCCCACCTCAATCAGGATGGGCCTTATTCCTATTACTGGAGTCCTTTAAAAGAGGAAGGAAATTAAAATAGAGAGAAAACTGTTAGAAGCAAAAGCTGAAGGTAAACAGAACCCTGAAAAGAAGGAAGAGACCAGGAGAGGCCATCATGTGCATTTCCATATGAGAGAATAGTTCAAGACCAAATATCACAGTCAGCCAGCCCCAGAATGTCAGTCTTTAGGAAGAAAATATTACCTTGGTGACACCTTGATTTTTCCTAGTCTCAAAACAGGGATTTAAAAAAAATAATTTATGAATTATTTACTTTATATTATCTTTTTATTTTTAATGAAGCTTTAAATTACAAAAATGTTACATAAAAATATAGAGGCTTCCCATATGCCCCAACCATCCCCTTTTCACACTCTCCCCTATTAATATCTTTCATCAGTGTGGTACATTTGTTACAATTGATAAGCACATATTAAAGCATTGCTACTAACTGTGCACTATAGTTTAAACTCTGTCTCACAATTTTGTAAGTTTTGACAAAATATATAATGGCTTGTATCCATCATTGTAATGTCATGCAAGACAATTCCAATGTCTGGAAAATGCCCCCATATTACACCTATTTTAACCTCTCCTTCCCCTCAGAACCTCAAAACAGAGATTTTTTTGATTCTCCAATTGCATTCCTTTCATGAACCCAATCAGACTGCTAAGCCATAAGTAAAACCCCAGATTCAGTAAACAAGTATAAGAGGGTGCTTGGGTCTGAGTGTTCCAGGACTAAGAAGACTGATACAAACGCAAGGGAACAGATGATTTTAGATTGACTGAACCATCAGTGATCCAGCCCTGTGCATCTGGTTGGGCATCTTTAAGTCATAGTCCCTAGGATACCATTAAAGGGAAGGAAGGACCCTCATTTGGTGTTGTAACAGGACCATTATTGGGAGACTTTCACCATCCACTCATTCAAATATGTCAAACCATGGAAATCTGGAAGAAGGTGATCATGAATGCACCACATCCATTTGATGATACTCTGTTGTTGGACACTGTCTGGTTAACAGGCTAAGGTTACTGTTGGATTAACCAGAACTCAGGACATGATGGGGATTTCTGGCCTTAGGAGGACCTAGGAGCTCTTGGTGATTCTTTTCATCCATGCCAAGGCCCAATAGCATGCAGACGTCCCCTGGAAAGTGGAGTAATGCTGGGCTGTGTCTGGGAACATCTAGTTCCAAATACCTAGGAATCTGTGCATCCCTCTTGCTCCCTCCTGCCAGAGGGACCTGTTTGTGGGGGTCTGGATAGGAGAAACCTACAGCTCAAACAATTATCCAGGCTGTGAATGTAAAACAGCCACTTTTACCTCTTGCAGGGCCTTCCTTTCTTCCACAGCACAGTCTAAATTACCTATTTTTTATGTCACCTGATATAGGAATGCCATGAGAATACTAAGAGGAGGCTAATATGCATATAGCCCAATCAACCACTGGGCCTCCTTTTTGAAGGTGGGTGACTTGAGAGAGAGTAATTTGTCTTGTACTGGTTTAGGGTCCTGTTGCTGGTCTCCAGCCCAAATACTGCTGTATTAATCAGGGTTCTCTAGGGAAACATAACCAACAGGAGATACTTTAATAGTATGAGATTTTATCAAAATGTCTCACAGAACAATGGGAATGAACACATTCAAAATCCATAGCGCAGGCTACAAGCCAGGGCCTCCAATGAAGGTCCCCAGAAGACACTGGCTGTTTGAGGTAGAGAAGGAGATCTCTATGAATGCTGAAATAACTTCTCCTTTTAAGGTCTTCAACTGTTTGGATGAGACATCAATCATTGATGACAATCTCCTTAGTTGATTGTACATGTAATCAGCCATAAATGCAACCAACTTACTGGTTATTAATGTCCATGCAATGCCCTTATATTACAATTAGTCCAGTGGTTTCTTTACCAAACAACTGGGCACCAGTACCTGGCCAAGTTGACACATTAGCTTAAACATCACAGTCTACAACCTGTCTAATTGGCAGCCATACACATCACCTTTAACCATAGTTAATGACTATATAAAAACAATAACCAAATATATATATTATACATATATATATAATATATATATATATTTGCCGAACAATACTCAACTGTCCTGTGTACAATTGGAAACACAGTAAATCCCTCTAGAATAGTGTGCAAGTCCTTAGGTAATATTTGTATTTAAATTTAATATCCTTAAATACCACTAAATGAAACTAATTTAACTGATATCATATGATAAGGGGAAAGGATAGGGAAGAAAACAAAGATATTCATTTTAAATACCTATACAAACACACCCATAACAAAACAAGGAAGAAATATTCAATACAACTACAGTCCTCATTTCTTTAACTAGTCATGTGGTCGAAGTTCATATTTAACACTATCCTCTTCCACTACTCATTCCATCTTCCCTTTACCCTCAGAAAGCACCTAAGTTGGCCCTGGTTCTTTGCCTGCTGGGGTAAACAAACCTTCATTCCTGAAGATTTGGGGCCATTGTTAGTCCTTCCAGGATTGGGTTGCTGCAATTTCCCAGACTTTAATCAAAGGCATGATTTTACTAAGAGATGCCCTAAGGCAAGGGTTCTTAAACTTTTTTGTTCCATGGATTCTTTGCCAATTTGGTGAAAACAACAGACCCTTTACTAAATCCAAATTATGCTATATATTATTAAATAAATATATCACACCTGCACTAGCTCATCCTCATAAGAATAATGCTTTTTTAATTTCAATTCAAGCTCACATACCATTTGTTAAGAGCCCCTGCCCTAGGGAATTTTCTGTATTCCAGGCAAATTTTTCTTTACCTCCGTTGTGTAGCGGCAACCCCATTTCCCCTTGATAGTCAGGATAAATCACCCCACCCATACAGTAGTTCACTCCTTTGTTCATTGATTCAGAGGCATGAGGAGCCCAAAGAGGACAGGTGGCAGTTTTAACTTCCAGTGTAATGGAATCACTGTTTTGTTTCCTGTTGGAAGCACTCCTCTTTTTGGAACTAATTCCTGTAGACCATCATTTGCTGTGAGGTGGGTTCCTTGATCAGATGCAATGCTGTGTAGAATATCTTGGCAGTGGATAACACATTTGGTAAGTCCACGGATTGTACCTTGAAAGAAGTATTGTATTCAAGGAAAGTAACCCCACAGCTGGAGTATGTATCTATTCCAGTTAGAACAAATCACTGTCCCTTCCATGATGGAAGTGGTCTAATGTAATCACCCTGTCACCAGGTAGCAGGCTGCCACCCTGGGGAATGGTGACATATTAAGGGCTGAGTTATATCTCTGCTGTTGGCAGATTGAGCATTCAGGAGTGGATATAGCCAGGCTGACCTTGGAGAGGGGAAGTCCATATTGCTGAGCCCATGCATAACCTCCATCCAAAACACCTTGTCCACTTTGCTCATGAGCCCATTAGGCAATGACAGGAGTGCCTGGGGAAACAGGCTGACTGTTATCCACAGAAAAGATCAACTTATCCACTATTTCTGGTGGTCATAACTAATGGAAATTAATAAAAAAAGTATTTTCCAGATCAATAGCTACATACCTGTTACCAAGGAATGCATTGATTTTCTTAAGCAATGATACCACATCTGGAACAACAGCTGCAATTGGAGTCACCACCTAGTTAAGTTTACAATAATCTACTATCATCCTCCAAGGTCCATCTGTTTTCTGCACAAGCCAAAGAGGAGAGCTGAATGGGGATGTGTTGGGACTCACCACACCTGTATACTTCAAGTCTTTGATGGTGGCCCTAATCTTTTCAATTCCTCCAGGAATCCAGTATTGCTTTTGATTTACTATTTTGCTAAGGAGGAGCAGTTCTAGTGGCTTTCACTTGCCATTTCCTACCATAATAGGTGTCATTCCATAAGGTATGAAACCAATATGGGGATTCTGTCAACAGCTGAGTATGTTTATTCCAATTATGCATTCTGGAACTGGAGAAATAAATACAGAATAGATCCAGAGACCCACTGGACTCACTATGAGATGGAACTCAGCTAAGACCCCATGAATCAACTGACTTCCATAAGCCCTTGCATGGTAATGTTTTGGGTCTCCTGGAATTCATGTCACTTCTGAATCAGTTTCTAATAATAGTTCCTGACTGATCATTCCATTTTCCCCAATGCAGAGTCACCTTGGTAAAAGGGCAATTCTGGCATCTCAGAATCAGGCAATATCAGCCATCTTTTGGTAAATGTTTCAGGCAGCCAACCAACAAATTGTTAAAGCCCTTTCTAATTGCTCAAGCTACAAAATTGAATCCAGAATCTCTGTGTAGTGGGTCCATATCAATAAATTCAGCCTAATCCAACTTTCAGCATTATCTTATACCCTTAATAGACATTCACACACATATTCCCATGATTTCTGACTGTATAAATTTGAAAACTCATATAATTCTTTTGGACTATAGCATAGTTCCTCATGGCTTATACTTTTTACTTCACCTTTGGGGTCTTGTTGTGACTTTAGCCTAGTTATAGGTCTGTAAGAAAAGATGGTGGTGGGGTTGGGTAATGAGAAACATTAGAAGTGTCTTGCAAACCAATTACCTCAGGGCATTCTGTTGAAGTTTCATCTGATGAGAAAAGATTAATCTCTTCAGGTGGGAGTTTGATAGCAGACTCTTTGAGGAAGACTTGAATTCTGGTGGCTGACAATTTGGGACAGGCTGGAGGTTGGTGGTCATCTCCTCAGAGCTGAGAGTAGGATGGGTGGCTGTCTTCTCAGGGCAGATTATTACAGGTTTAACTGTCAAAGTCTCAGCAGAATTTAGGGTTTCAATAACCCACTGCTATCGTCATCAACCCATATTTATCTGCTCCAATCCTCAGGATTCTACTCTTTTCCAATCAATGCCCTCATATTAACAATAGACACCCTGCTATGTTGAGATTTTAGTCTCTATTGTAATTCTACTATTCACACAATGACACATTAGCCTAACCAATACAGCGACCTAAGAAGGTGACCTGCAAGTCCGGGCCTTGTATCTTGTCATGATTTATGGCCCAGCTGAATTTTCAATGCCAGTTAGCCATGTGTGCAATCCTTGACATTTTTCTCCTTTCTCTGGCTGACCAACATGATGTCATCAATGTAATGAAACATTTGAACTCCTTTGGGTCCTGGTTGCTTACTCAAATGCTGTCTTATCCATTGGTAGCAGGTAGTGAGGGAGTTTTAATAGCCCTGTGACAGAACAGTGAAGGTATGCTGAAAGCCTTGACACTGGAAAGCAAATTGATCCTTGTCCTCCTCCTGCAGTGGAATAGAGAAAAACACATTCACCAGGTTAACATCACCTACCAAACTCCAGAAGAAACAATAATGGCTTCCATGAGCATTACTTTGTCTGTGACCATATATGCCAAAGGCAACATCAATCTGCATTGATAGCGGGAGTGCTGATTGTCTATCTTCAGCCTACATGCTCTATTTGCCTGTCTCACTGAGCACATTGGATTATCAAAGGCATTGATGGTGGAGCCAAGCCTCTTCCATCAGCCTGGTTGATTACAATGGTAGTGGCACCTTCATCTTAACTTTGAACAGAAACAAGAAGAGATCCTGTCGAGGAGTCTCTCCATAGTTATCTTTCATATTCCATATCCTCTTCTCCATAAAAGCTCACACATTTGTTTTCACTCCTGAATCTCTAACATCAGGTAGAGTAATCTCCAGTATATTGATTGGCATCACACTAACTTCAAGATCAGGCTGGGTGTTGTGATTGCAGGTATATCTGGTGCCAGAAAAAGAACAGATATAAAAAGCCATGAGCCAGAGGAAACTATACTGTGCAGTGATTTCCCAACCTCATTAATCTCAAAGTGCAACAAGCTATCCAACTGCCAAGCATTCAATCAGGGGAATTCTCCAAGGTTTATTTATTGCTGCACTTCCTTCATAGGACGGGGCAGCACACACTAAGTATCTCTTTAGGTTGGTACTTATACATGAGCTGGTAAGGAGGGGTGTTCCTTCCATTTAACCCAGAATCACACATCCTGTGTTGCCCAAGATTTTCCTGTACAAAGGGAACTAAAGAACAAGGAAAAGAATGGCAAAAATGCATCCTACTCCATACTTCCTTGTGTACCCTTTTCACTGTGCCAAAATTCTGTGGAATGAGTTGCTTTACAATATATCTTGTGAACTCAGCAACAGGATTAACAGATTCTCAACAAATGACCAGTTTATATTTTATATAGCACAAAGTGTCCAAAAAGTGGGGAAGAGATACCATTGTGCTGATCCCCCATGGAAGCAAATTGCTCATGTAAAGGCCAAAAGATGGCAGGTCTTCATGCCCCACTTCATATCATAGAGGAGAGACAACTGTGCTGCCCAAAAGCATGTATTTTTTTTACCCCAGGGAGAAGAAGCATGCCATGGAGAGATCCCACCCTGATAAGAAGCTAGAAATGCTTGTTCCTGATTTCACATTTAAGGTATGCTCAAATGGGCCCATTAGACCTGACAACTCACTCTGGCTGCAGAAAGAAAACACATAGAAACATCTGCACACAATAGAAAAGAAGGGATTGTATCCAAGTGTTGGAAGATGGCCACTAGGTGAGTTTGTGACTTCCCAGCAAAGGGCACACTGTTAAATTTAATGATACATTTGATGAATAAATGACACCAATCCTGTTCAACTTCTTTCAAATAAATGAACAGGTGGAAATACTCCTTAAGACATTCTATCAGGTCAACATCAGCCAATTAGTAAAGCCATATAAATGTATCAAAAGAAAAGAAAATTGTAGACCAATATCCCTATGAACATAGATATAAAAATCCTCCACAAAGTACTAGCAAACCAAGTCAAACAGCACATTGAAATAATTATACACAATGATCAAATGGAATTTATCCCATGTATGCAAAGGTGATTCAACACAAGAAAATCAATTACTATGATATACCACATTTTTGAATGAAGAAAAGAAAACACATGATAATCTCATAAATCTCAGTCACTTAAAGGGCAAACTTCCCAAACATGAAACACGTCATATATGAAAAAAAAATCCACAGCTAACATTCTATGTAATTGTGAAAGATAAAATTTTCCAAGATCAGGAACAAAACAAGGATGCTCAATGTCACCACTGTTATTCAGCATTACAATGGAAGTTCTTGCCAGAGAAATTAGGTAATTAGGCAAGAAAAAATATAAAAGACATTCAATTTGTGAAAGAATAAGTTAAATTTTCTCTATGTGCAGATGATATGATCCTATATATAGAAAACCCTGAAAAAACCACAGCAAAGTTCCTAGAGCTAATAAATTTATTCAACAAAGGAGCAGGATATAATATCAACACCTAAAAATTCGGTAGTGTTTCAATACACTGGTACTTAACAATGTTAATAAAATATCAAGAAAATAATTCCACTCACAATAGCAACTAAAAGAATAAATCTAAGCAAGGATGTAAAGGAATTGTACACAGATATCTACAATACATTGCTAAAAGAAATAAAAGACAACATAAATAAATGAAAGTACATTCTGTGTTCATGGATTGGAAGACTAAATATTATTAAGATATCAGTACTACCCACAGCAATTTATAGATTCAACACAAACCTAATCAATATTCCAGCAACCTTCTTTGTAGAAATGGAAAAGCCTATCATCAAATTTATATGGAAGGATAAAGGGCACCAAATAGCCAAAGCCATCTTGAAAAAGAAGAATGAAATTGGAGGACTCACACTTCCTGATCTTGAAATTTATTACAAAACCTGAGTAATTAAAACAGCATGGTACTAGCATATGGACAGATATATAGATCAATAGAATAGAATTGAGAGCTGAGAAATTGTCTCTCAAATTTATGGCCAACTGATTTTTGACAAAATGGCAGAGACCACTCAATTGGGATAGAAAAGTCTTTTCAATAAATGGTCTTGGGAAAACTGGACCTCTATTTGTCAAAAAACAAAAACATAAAACAGAGATCCCTACCTCACACCATAAAGAAAAACTCAACTATTACATCAAAGACCTACATATAAGAGCTAGAAATGTTAAATTCCTGGAAGAAAATGGAGACATCATCTTCTGGTCATTTTGTTCAGAAATAGTTTCTTAGAATTTACACGCAAAGCACAAGGAACAGAAGGAAAACTAGATACATGGGGCCTCATCCTAATTAAAAACTTTTGTGCCTTATAGGACTTTATCATGAAAATAAAATAACAACCTACACAATGGGAGGAAATATTTGGAAACCACATATCCAATTTTAAAAGTTTAATATCCAGACTGTATAAAGAAATCTTTCAACTTAAAAAATATAAACAACCCAATTTAAAAATGTGCAAAAGGCTTTAATAGATATCTCTCTAAAGATGATATACAAATGGCCAGAAAGCACATGAAAAGATGCTCAACATTATTAGCCATCTGGGTAATGGAGATCAAAACCACTATGAGATACCATTTCACACTCATTAGAATGACTGCTATTAAAAATACAGACAATAACAAGTGTTGGGGAAGATATAAAGAAACAGGAGCACTTATTTATTGCTGCTGGTGATGTAAAATGGAGTAGCTGCTGTGGAAGACACTTTGGCAATTCCTCAGAAATCTATGTATAGAATTACCATATGGCCTGGCAAATCATGCTACTAGGTAAATACCCAAAAGATTTGAAACCAGGGACTTGAACAGATATTTGCACACTGATGTTCACACCAGCATTATTCAAAATTGCCAAAAGATGGAAACAACCCATATGTCCATCAACCAATGAATGGATAAATAAAACGTGGTATATAAATATACAACTGAATATTATTCAGCCATTAAAAGGAATGAAGTCCTGATATATGTGATAACATGAATGAACTTTGAAAACATCATATTGCATGAAATAAGCCATACACAAAAGGATAAATATTGTATGATATCATTGATTTGAAACAATTAGAATAAGCTTATCTATAGCATCAGAATCTAGAATACAAGTTACCATGGATGGGGTCGGTATAGGGAGTGGGAAGTTAAGGCTTAAAATATACATAGTTTCTATTTGGAAGGATGGAAATGTTTTAGTAATGAATGGTGGTGATGGAAGCACAACATTGTAAACACAATTAACAGCACTGAAATACACATCTGAGTATGATTAAAAGGAGTATTGTTAGATTGCATATTTAATAATGGCAAAATTTTTTAAAAAAAATCCATGGAACTAGACTACACAAACAGTGAACCCTAAGTTAAACTATAGAGTTTAATTAATAGTACCATTATAAAAGTGTGCTATCATCAATTGTAACAAATACTTCACAACAGTGCAAGATGTTGGTGGTGGGGTAGTGGGGTAATGTACATGAATCCTGTATTTTATGCATGATTGTTCTGTAAACAAAGAACTTTTATAATAGAAAAATGAATAGTGGAAGGAAATATTTGTAAAATCAATAAAAATTACTGTAACCTTTTGGACTAAGTATGTTCTCTCTCTATGAATAAAATAAAAAAGTCTAGGCATACATTTGTATTTTGCATTATTAGTTACAAATTCATTTTATAAAATAGGATGTAGGTATAAGTTCCCTTTAGAAATTATATGTATTCCAGTCATGCTACTCATGTAGAACATTAATTCCTTGCATGTCTATGCCCCAACAATCTATATTTGAGAGTAAATAATAAAAATGGTTACTTAAAAATTTGTTTGGTGTTTAAGATCCCAAATCTTCCACTGTCCACATAAATAAAGTGATAATTTTTAAGTCAAGATTGGTCACTAGATGAAGCACTTTCAAGTGACTGAATTAGATACTGGATTTAAGCACCCTGATATGTAAATAACATATATGCTACAGTTCATCCTGATAATCACAAATGACAAATGGTACCTTCAGATCCAAACATGGTGAAATCAAGAGGTCAGGTTTGGGGTGTTTGTTGATCTCATGAAAGAAACACACAGTCTGATGTCAAAGATATTCTGCCTCTCAAATAGGAGCACCATCTACATGATGAGTAGAGGTGCATAGAGATGGAGGAAGGCTCTAAACCATCAAATACATAACTCTGAAACCCCAGCCCAAGTCTGTCTACATCAACCCCTAGAATTTGAATCTAAAATCCACTCTCTATTTACAATTCCTTACAGTACCACCAGGATTATCTTGCTCTTCTTTCCACAGCACTGCAGCTGAAGAGATGACAGTGCTGTATGGGCCTAAAAAGGTAAATTCAAAATATATGAAGGAAAATTGACAGAGCTAAAATGAGAAAGTGAAGTAGACACATATATAATCATAATGTAAGAAAATATTCCCTTAATAATAAGACAGAATAAGGAGATAATAAATCAGTAAAAATAAAGAAGATCCGGACAAAAATGAAGAAAATAGACTTATATGACACAAGAGGAGTACTTTATTCAAGAAGGAAAAAACATGAAAAATTGATCATATGTAGGCCCATAAAGCACAATTCAACAAAGGGTAAAATACTTCTGAGTATATTATCCGAACAAAATAGAACTTAGCAACAAATTAGAAAAAAAAAACAAAACAATTTTAAAAAATTATTCACTGATAATAAAATAAAATATTACTAAATAGCACTAAGTCAAAGAATATTTAAATTAAATTTAGATAAAAATGATACCATTTACAGTTGCATCAAAAAATCAAATTCTTAGTAAGAAATATAAGAAATGACATATAAAACCTCTGTAACTAAAACTACAAAACATTATTAAGAGAAATTTTAAAAGTCCTAAGTAAATGGAGAACTACACCATGTTTATGAATTAGAACTTTTACTATTTCAAAGATCACAAGTGTCTAGTGTAAATTGTCTATACATTAATCCAACCTCAATAAAAATTTCAGCATTTTTTAAAATTGAGACGTCATTCTTAAAGAAAGGAAAGGGTCTGGGAGTAATCAAGGGTATTTCAAAGAACTAAGCTTTTAGACACTCTATCAAATCTTCAGTCCTCTAATAATATCATAGTGACTAAGACAGTGTGTTGTAGTTGCTATATAGACAAACTGAACAATGGAACAAGAAATTAGAGTTCAGAATATATATGTACATACATGCAGAATATATCTACTCACACAGATGAGTCGATGCAATCTTTCCAGCATGCAACTGAGTCAAATCGATTTCAAATAGGAAAATATAACCTTGACTCCTATTTCATAACACACATATAATTAACTTGTTTATGGATGCAAATCTAAATATGAAATGTAAAAAGAAATAAAATTTTAGGATAAAGCATGCGAGGCTGTCTCCATGACTTTATTTATTGATGAATACACAAGTTGTTCACTGTATGAAGAAAAAATTAAATTATTTTAAGGTTAATCACTGCTATTCATCAACAGACATTATTAAGAAAGTTAAAAGACTACCCAAAGTGTTTCATAAGATGTTTGGAATATAAATGCCCAACAATAAATGCATATATACAATATATGGCAATTTTTTACAAGTCAGTAATTTTAAAGCTCAGTCATATCAAGAGAAACATGGTCAAATTTGATTGTATAGGCAGTTCACAGAGCTATCTGTATAATCAATATGAAAAGTTACTCAACTTTTTTAGGAGTCATGAAACTGCAAATTAAATTTATGAAATGTAATAGCACCTCACACCCACAGAGAATGTATTTCTAAATGTAAAGAATGTGACTTATGGAGCACTGGAATTGTTATTATTGATGGTGGAATTGTAAATGAGTATGACGAATATGAGGAAGGTTTTTCAGCATCTCAATATTGTGAGATCATAAAACAATTAATGAATTTTGATACCAAAAAAAAATAATCTACATGGAAAAATATGTATAATTAGGGAAAATATATTTAAAATATTTTTATTTTTATGCCATTGTTACTATATAAAAATGAAACTTTAAAAAATCATTACTTTATTATTTTTAAATTTTTAACTTCAACACACAGCCTTAACAAAAAGATTTTAGAAACCAATAATAAAAGCACTGATAAACTAGTAAAAATATAAGCTAAGGTATTGAAGAGATAGATAAATAAAAAATGGAGAAAATGTGTCTTAACTGAAAAATATATTCAACTTCATTCATAATAAAAATGTGCTGATTAAAAGTACACTGAGATTTACAAAAGTGCAATATTTGACAAAACTTTCTTATAACAAGGCTATTGGAAATCAAGACTGATGAGAGTACAAAACTGTATGAAAATGGAGAGAACATTTTTTCATATATATATATATATTAAAAATGTATTTCCAATTTGTCACTTAAACTTCTAGAATTTACACTACAAACATCCCTGCTCAAATCCAAATTAATGTATATGGACAAGGGTATTCAAGGAAGAATAAATAAGGGACTGACTAAAGCTAAAGAGAAAATATAATTGATATGAAGTAAAAATTAAAATAAGTTATAGAAAAGTTACAGTTATGCTAACTCCCATTTAACCTTGGGAGATAAATTATATATATTCTATTTGCTTATAGCCATTTGCTTATATATAATAAAATACTAGAAAACATGTAATTATATTTGAACAATATCTAGGAAATACATTAAAAAGTAAGGCTAAAAGGGAGCACATGGAACCAAAGATTAAATTATTAGAAAGCAATACAAATTAAATAAAAATTTTATGGGTACAAAAAAAGTCAGTCAAAACAATTTCATAGATTGTCAAATATCAATATATAAAAATTCCATATCTTACAAATAAACCATGTTTTATACAGGAAAGTCTCAATATTTAAATCTTGGCCCATATGCTTCCACTCTTCTTTCCTGAGGCCACTATAAATTTCAATTTTCTATCTGTCTTTCCTGGTAAGTCCTATTTTGCCTTAGGGACCTGAGAAAAGCTGCCACCAAATAACTGTATTACATTTCAAATGAAGGATACTTTCCATGACATTCATAGTGTCTAAGGAAGAATAAGAGTCCCAGGGATTAGCCTTCCGGGCACCAAGGGATTATTACCAAGTGCCATTTCGTAATGCATTTGGATAAAGGCCTTGATCAGAAGGGTAAATACTAAATACGAAATTACTTTTATGGCTAAGAGACTTCAAAGTGAGTTGGAAGGTCATTCCATAGGTTATACATATGCTCATAAGGATCTCACTAACCACCACAGTAAAGAGCTGCCTCAAACAGGGGTGCTCCCAAGGGCTCCCAAGACATCTAGACACTAAAGGCACGGCACATGACCCCAAGAAATCAGCACCCATCTTTGGGTCTTACCTTGGAATACATGTTAACCTATTTCCCCAATGTAACAGTTAGACTCATTTATCATATCCTTCCACATGATTCCTCTATCCCTTTTATTTGAACCTATATTTAGCACTATACTCATTAAATGTATGTCCCAAAGACTTAAATCTTTAGTCTTCTCAAATGTTGGTTGAGCCCTGAATCTTAGCAGAGTTGAAACACCTACTCTCCAGTTCATTAGAGCCATCTAGGACAACTAACAAAATGATGATGGGCCATGCCTGTCCAAAAAAACAGAGAGTATCTACAACTGCAAGTAAGACATTTCCTTCCATCTGCCCCATAAGATCTATGCCCCCTCTCAATCTGAAAGAGAGTCACCATCCCAAAGTCATCAGGATTGAGGAATGAACAAACTTAAAGGGGAAATTCAACTGTGGACCAAAGTAGACTTAATATTATTGTAGTAACAAAAGAACTGGTATGATTGATATAAAGAGAGTTGTTACTTGAGTTTCTGAGGAGAAATGGAGGGAAGAATAGGTGGAACATGGAGCATTTTGAGGAAATGTTCTGCAAGATATTGCAATGACAGATATAGGCCATTATACATTTTGTCAAAACCTATAAAATTGTATGGAACAAAGAGTAAACT
This sequence comes from Cabassous unicinctus, assembly GCA_029593785.1. Classification (NCBI taxonomy): domain Eukaryota; kingdom Metazoa; phylum Chordata; class Mammalia; order Cingulata; family Chlamyphoridae; genus Cabassous; species Cabassous unicinctus. The sequence goes on from JAQZBX010015867.1 coordinate 35,402, forward strand.
ATAATGTAAATAATATACCATTATTAGTAGCAATGCTTCAATATTTGTTCATCAATTGTAACAGATGTACCACACTAATATAAGATGTTATTAATAGGAGAAAATGTGAGAGGGAGAGTGGGTGAGATATAAGGGAGCCCCATATTTTTTTTATATAATTTTCTAGTCTGAAACTTCTATAAAATAAAGTTAAAATGAAATGAAATAAAGTAAAATAAAATTGAAAAAAAAATAAATCAAGTCTAGGGAAGCCCTATGTCCATGAGGTATCATACCTAACCCTAAGGTCACTAAATCCTTTTTTTAAAAAAGCAATTTTACAGTAACCAATGAAATATTTTTAAGTGTGTACATTTACCCTATAATACCTTCCTCTGTTCTTTGTCTTGTTGGAGTTCCTTTCCAAATGTGGACTGGAATCTGCTCCAATTGTTAACTGCTCCAATAGACTCATCTAAATAGTATCTTATGTAACATTGTCTTTTAACACATATAACTCATTTCATCATGTGCACTGTTTGGCCAGTTTTTAAATGCCAGCTCTATCATGATCCAGTAATCAGTTGTTTAAGTATTTCAGTCTGCAACTAGTAAACAGTCTGCTTTCTGTTTTTTATTTGTTTGTTTAGAAATAAAGTTTATGAAGATGATTTACAATGGGGTATTGCAGTATGATTTTTCAAATTAGATTAAAAAATAAAAATAGATTTTTTAGTGGAGTTTAGGTCAATAAATATTAACTTTTCTCATGAAACCTGTCTATTAATTGGGGGGCCCAGTGCTGTTTTCTGCACTGTTTCAATAAGGTCACTTATGGTGCACAGGAAAAACAATAACAGCAAAGAACTTTTATTTAAGACCAAAAAGAAGCATCACAATTAAACAATAATTTGGATTCAGCTTGTTTTATTATGATCAAACAGGTTTCACAGAGACAGTGTCTTGAGATGTTAGGAATTTGGTTTCCCCTAACTTAAGAATCATGCTGTTTCCCAAAGAGATTTTTTGTAATTAAAATAAGGTCATATTAAAAGCATAGGGACTGAGGAAAGATTTTAATTGCCTCTCACACAGTATTAAAAAAATCCTTGAAGGGTAGTTTTGTTTTCTTTATTTAGCAGCTTCCCGTAGCTGATAATTACCACCTTGAAAAGTAGAAAGGGATCTCTTCCTCCCTATTATGCCCCAGTGCTGGGCATGCCAGGGGACTTGGTAGAGTACAACAATATAATTAAAAAGTTATTATTAAAAGGTAGAAATTACAAGCATTTGTATCTGCAGTTTGAATCTCAGAAGAGCTTGCTAAAGCATCCCTAGGGTTACAGCTCAGCTCACCCTGGCATTCTGAACAGTAATGAACCCCAGCATTAACTTAAAGGGATTTTTGCAAAATTGAGAGCAAAGAGAAAATTTGAGAAATATTTTTGGGTTTCTCCTGGGATTGTCACAAACAATGTGTGGTTAATTTGCTTATTAGAAATTTGTTATGTTTGCAAGTGTATTGGGAGTGGGAGAATAAAACTGCACTCATTAATTCAAAGTAGTAGAATAGCAAAAGGAGATTACCTCATAGCCATTGAAGTCATTTCATAACTCTTATGTTTTACTTCCATGGGACTTGTCTCTACTTGTCTGTACATGAGTGACCATTGGAGTAAATTGATCATTCAAAGGATGAGCTCATTTCCCTGACATGACCACTTATTTCAGTATCTTGGAGACATAAGTCCAGATTCATAATTTAACATTTAAAAAATATTTTGACTATATCAC